>NNCF01137242.1:0-40137 GCA_002313205.1 Laupala kohalensis
GCGTCTAGGGTGCTATAGGGTGCAGCACGTGGGACGATCGGCGCGTCGTATCCAGATGGCTGGGTACGTGACGTCAGACCACGTGACGACCACAAGGGTGCCTGGTGAGATAGGATACCCCATGTTTCTTTAAACATAACCTCACTTTTAATAAAATCTAATATTATAATTCTCTACTCTTTTCCAATCACTCAAAATTCACTGCAGCTTTTTATTTAANTATTTGGGCGAGTATAGCGTATGATTTGAAGTTATACACCTAATTATCTTGTTCGGGGGTATCACTTATGTAATTTTGTTTACGTTGCTTTAAGGTATATTGATGTATATATTTAAATGTAATAAATGTGCTTTTTGTGAATCTGATACGTGCATACAAGAATCCTCTTCTCTTTCATCTTTAATGCATGTTTAAACATACAAGTCCCCCATATCCTCTCCTATATTGCATCGAATGGTTATTCGATTTTAACCCAATTTTTGCGTGTGTTTGTTTTATTTCTTCAAGTAGGAAAATATTAAAATGACCCCAGTGACCTTGAAAAAATTTGACCTTGAATTATTTTAAAATATTTGAGTTTAAAAATTTTTCAATTTCATTGGGGTCATTTAATAATTTCCTATAGGCGCGATAAAAAAATTTCATGGACAAGTGTGTGTGTGTTTGTTTTTTATGTTTTCAATAGGAAAGAAAAAAGACCCCAGTGACGTTGAAAGTATTTGACTTTGAGCTATTTTAAAATTTTGGTTGTGAAATTTTTTGAAGGTCTTTGGGGTCGTTTTTATATTTTCCGATTTGCACGATAAAAAATTCATGGTCAATTTTGTGTGTGTGTGTTTGTTTGTTTGTTTTCCTAATGCTGCTAATCAGAAACAATTAAAAAGTCCCCAATGTCCTTGAAAAAATTTGACTTTGAAAAGTTTTGAGGTCAAACCTTTTTAAAGGGCACTGGGGTCTTTTTTATATATTTCGATTAGCGCGATAAAAAATATTTCTTGGTCAAGTGTAAGTTTGTGTTTGTTTTTTTTGCCGCCAGCAAGAAAATATAAAAAAGACCTCAGTGACCTTAAAAAAATTTCGAAAATTATTATTCAAATAATTTATTTCAAAATAAAATTTTGAAATTTTTTTTGATTCCAATCGACCTAAGGACTAATTTTTTTTAGTTTTTCAGCTAAAATGAATTTTGAAAATTTTTTATGGTCCGAATTGAAGTATATATCCTTGTACACAAAAAATGTCAAAAAAAAATTCAAAAAATTTATTGTAGTTCCTATTGAAATATATATACTAAAGAACCCAAAAAAGTATCAAAAATTATTAAAAAATGTTTTTTTTAATTTTTGAAAATTTTTTATGGTCGCAATAGAAAAATATTTATATCTAAGTACCAAAAAAATTCAAAAATATTTTTTAACATATTTTTTAAACGAGAATTTTTGAAAATTTTATTATGGTTCTAATCGAAAAATAAATATACCTAAGGACCCAAAATATTTTTAAAAATTTTTCAAATATTTTTCAACTAAATTAAATTTTGAATATTTTTATTGGTCCAATCGAAAAGTATTTATACCTAAGAACCCAAAAAAAATTAAAAATGTTTCAGTTAATTTTCAACAAAAAAATTTTAAAATTTTTTATATGGTCCTAATCGAAAAATATTTATACGTGAGTACCCAAAAAAATTTCAAAAATTTTTAATGGTCCCAACCGTAAAATACGTCTTTAGTTTGCCGCGCGTTGACATGTTTGCACCAAACGTTTTTTCCACCATCTGACCACGACCGACACCAGGGTGCGCGCGGGTTACCGAAGCTACCGGAAACTGTTGAGACGAACGAAACTACGTGGGGCTGTGTTTACGTTTGCCGAGTCGGTATTGTGTTCAGAATTTCTTACTGTTATTGTTGCCGGTGTGAGTTGTTGCGCTCATTCTGTTCTTTAGTTGTGCTGTTGTGTTTTAGTATGTAAGGTAAAGTACTAGTAACAACTAGTATGCATCGCGCGTCATAATGTTGATTTGAGGTTAGCCTCGTAATGTGTGGATAGTGTTTGCATTTCACGAAGAATCATCTATGTCGTTCGGCACTTATCTCACAATAACAATAAGATTACCTATTTATGTTACTGTCAAGCGACCAAAATAGATCACTAAATCTGGTTTCCACCTAGAAGAAGGGGGATTAGCTTGGAGTTTTTCACGAGCGTTGTATTCGCGTCGGTGAAAGACGTTAAACACGTTGGACATTCCAACCAGTATCTCACCTGCAACGTTCGAACGTGAATCAAACGCTAGTGTGCTGCAGGAGTTAGTCAATATTTTCCCCATAATCATCTTCTTGTAGCAAAGTTTCATTGAGTTACATATTTGTCTTTCATATCATTCAAAATTATTGTTCAATTTCATAATTACCTAGGAAAAGAAATGAAAAGATGAAAGATAAAATAATATTTCGAACATTTTTTAATGTTCCAAAGTTCAATTTTTTGTGTGATTTGCTCCGTCCGGTTATGGAGAAAAGGTACTAATAAGTTCTTGCAGATTTGAAAATTAGTTTACCCCCTACCCCTCTCTGCCTACCTTGGTTACACCCATGTCTTTGCCTGCACTGAACTGAAACTGGACACCCATGGCGCCGAGAGCAATGCTTTTAAATCAGAAAAAGAACATCTTTTTTATACTACCCTATATCAAACTGTGAAGTGTAACTTTTTGTCCAAAAAAGTCCAAACACGAAACTGAAGCATACAAACGCAGGCGTGAACAACTAGTGACGTCATTGCGAGAATGAGAACAATTGCGTAGCGGCTAACGTGCACTGACAACTGAACAGCGCTCGGCGACACAAATTGCTTTGCGTTCGCCTCCCGCTCCTCATTTTTTCTCTTGTCCTTTCAATTGTTTCGCGTGTCTACATTTGGAGAAGTTCAAAACTATTAAAGGTGTCTCAAAGAACATTCGTGCAGCGATTATGGAATTAAGAGAAAGGGAACGAGAGTTCGTTGAGATGAAACAGAAAGGGAAATCACGGAGAAATTACTTGGAAAAGTTTCGGGCAAGAACCATTTTGATATCTTCAGCTTCGTGCAAATGTTTCAATTACTACCGACAGCTGCCTTCAGTTTTGCGTGTCAGTCTTATAGGTGGGAAATTTACTTACTAATAAGGTTGAAATTCCAACTGAAATATTAATTTTAATCTGTTTGCTTTGCTCCATGTAACAACTTTTTCCACGAAATGACAATCAAAACGCGTGGCATGAAAATATAACTATAATTTCATCGAGTACTTTTTTTAATTTCCGTGCCACATCCATACGATAGATTTCACTTATATTGGTGTATATTTTAAATAAAAATCCAAAGGATGCCATTGATGTAGCTTATAGAGTTGTTTAATAGTCTCTGAAACAAAAGTGAAGTAATAACATCATAATAATTGACAATGTATCACAAGAGAAAACTAATCTTTCTAAAAACAATAATAATAATAATAAATTTATTGTCAAAAAAGCAGTACAAACTGCGTATGACCACGTGGAAGACAATAAACTAATTTACTCTTCGGAAGCAAGCAAGGGACCATCCCATCAATTACGATCAAGGACCCTAAGGCAGAAATTAAAAACATACAATCCTTTTTTATTGTAATTTTAAAAATTGATATGTTAAATTTAAAAATTCTTCATGAATCTGGACAGGACAACATTACTGAGGTCAGCCTGTCGTATTCTCTTTATCAAACATTATATTAGCAAAACGCTTTTTCACATTATTCGTAGTCGCTTCAAATGCTATTAAGAAGAGGTGGAATTAATTTAGAGGCACATAATAATAAACTACAAGAAAAAAACTAGGAAATTATTCTGATGTTATAAAATTTTGAAATTATAAAAAACTAGCTGATTACCCGGCGGTACACGTGATTTTTCTTAAACTAATCTTCTCTTAAAGACGTTTTTTATATTTGTTAAATGTACAAAATAAATACTCCATTAAATTCGATTGTTATTGATGTTTTCGTTTTTAGATGTCTCTCTTAATTTGAAGTATTTTAATATTTATATTTGTTATTACGTTTTATCGATAATTTAGGTTAATTTTTTCTGATAGACATATCGAATAATTTTTTGTAGAACTCTTTGGGACAAACAATATTGCCAATCATAGATGTTACCTATCTATAACGGATTAGGCAGCGTAAGCACATATGTCTCTTTTTGCCCGATTTTACTGACATTTATTGTCAAAACCCATTTTTATCTTTCTTGTCACACATTTTAAAAAACAAAAGTTATGCTATGTTCATCCTGAACATAGTATAACTGAATCCTTGCCAAATATCATCACGATCGGTTCAATGGTTTAGTCCTGATCAGGTAGCACACAGACAGACACGCTTTCGCGTTACGCATTTATATATTAGTGTGGATTATGCAACGCAAAACCAGATATAATGAAATCTAGTTGGGTGAGCAATACTCAACTTCCAGAACTCGCTTCTCGCGCCGAGTCACAAATAAAATCCTGGCTTGTAAATGGACGATGCGGTTTTATTCATTCGTGGCAGTCACATGTAATGTGGACTTTCATGTGACACATTGGTTCCACAAATACATCGCACATGGACATTTGTTATTCATTACTGCACAATGTCCTGAAATATTGTAAACACAGATGCAACTCATGACTCGTTGCGGCGTTACAAGAGAAGTTCAGTGGAATGGAAAGAGGGAGTTTTGAAGAGAAGGACGAACGAAAATAACTTATATCATTTTCAAAACTATTTTCTGGTATGTTCTGGTTGTGTCTTGTGATTCATATTAACTTAGTTTTTTGTCTAATCAGGCTTGGCACGATTGTGTACATTAATTATATAGCCCCCTCCTGGCCCGGGGTTTTTTCCGGCTTTCTTTCGAGTAAAAGCGTATTTTTTATAGAGTTTCTCTAGGCTCTTGTCTAGGGGCGGCGTCTATTAAAACAATAAATCTTTAATCTAGTGTTTCTTTAATACTCGCGATTTATTAACACTATTTTCCGAATAACCTACTGTTGGATAATAATACGTACTTGTGAAATAATTTTTTTGCGTTGAATAACAAATTTGTTGATATTCTATTATATTATGTTTCTTCTATCGTGTCTACGAGTAAGCAGAATTTTTCAATCCGCCTCTGCCTTGCGGTCCTTGATCAGAATTCATGGTATGGTCCCTAGCTTGCTTCCGGAGAGTAAATTAGTTCGTTGTTCTTCACACGGTCATACGCAGTTTACACTGCCTTTCTGACAATAAATTTACTAATATCAGTGAATTCTATGGGATGTCTGCGATATGGAAACCAGAAAAACTAATCAATGAAATTATCTGAAATTTCAAAGGACACTTCAATTGCAAGGAAATTGCAAAGTATTGCTAATATTGACGAATTACAGAAGCTAAAAACAATGAATACTTGCTGTTAATCAGTAGACTCGCATAACTGTAGACTATCAAGCTTACTAACGTGTCCACCATTTATTTCCATTTTTTTTTCTTGTCGCGTTCCTAACGGTTCAACCAGAGTTCGATTGCGATACATGAGGCGGAAAATCCACGGAATATATAATCTAAGAGCCCGAATTGTAGAAGCAAAATTAAATAAATGCCATGAACTATTGTTCATTGTTTTCAAGTACATGACCGAAAAATGGAATAAATACCAAAGAATTCAGACGACGTAACTGTACGCTTTATTAAAGGTTATGTGTAATATTTTTAAATACGGGAAAAAGGAAAACACATAAGTCGTAATTACGTACGTATTTGCATATACTATGTCGACAGTTGTGTGTATTCTTGTATATTTTCTTCGTCGTATACAATTCATTTGAATAACCATGAGAGAAAGATTAATTTAAGGTAATACGAGCGTACCAGTCGCTACTTAAGTCTATGGCCATTTATGAAGTTTTCAATAATACCTATTGTGTTAATATTAAAAAATAATTAACATTATAACATGAGTTATAGTGCATTACGACCTGCGAATCATATCTCATAACTACTAAAACAATGTATTTGCAAAATGGTCTCTAGTTTAAGAGTTTTTCTTCTTTGGCGTCATTTCGTTGAAGAATTATTATTGTGTGTCTGGAAGAACAGTACAAATTTTGTTCTGTTCATTTCTATATTAAATTTGTGACATTTATAACAGTTTTAATATCGATTTCGTTAGAACATGCACGTTAATTAAAAATTAACTGTTCAACCAGAGGCATTATTCGCAAGTTCTCGTTCAATTTCATGATGCATTTATTCAAAAATTAGCCCCGAAAGAACAAAGCTTTTCCCAAATTTCTTTTCACTGGTATTTAACTCAGTTTTAATACACTTTTCACAATAAACATGAATCAGAATGACACGTAAGAAAGTGTGTTGCGGCTCCCGATGCTCGCGAAGCAGAAGAAAACTATCGTGACTCGCACTCCATGACGCACTTCATGACGTCGTGTTGAGTAGCGCAATTGAGCGTACGATGTCCCAGGTCATCTCGACGCTTCCTAGTAACATAGAACAAGGCGTTACTAAGAAATGGTCTATTCAATTTTCAAAAAATAATTTTGGAAAAATCACAATAATTTTTAAGTCATTTTTGAAGGTTAGGGACACATTTTCCGATGAAACAAAATAAAATTCTCACAAATTTTAAAATGTTTTTCAACATTTCCTCAGTCTAATCACACTTACCACACTAAAAATAAATGAGAATTACGTAAGTGATACGTAAGAGTATGTGTTGCAGCTCCTGATACTCGAGTAACAGTAGAAAAATAATACGACTCTCATTCTGTGACGTGTTGGGTAGCGCACTTTCGCGTACGGTGTCGAGACGCTTCCCAGTGAAAGCGAGCTAGGTGTTCCTTGGGTATACTTAATTAAATTTTTTTAAATTTATTTTTCAAAAATTGGAGGTATTTTTAGAGGTTAGGGGCATGAGGTATCCAATGAAACAACAAAAAATTACCAGAATGTTTTTTCTCAGAAATTTTCCCTTTTTTCCCTCTGTTTTATTGCACTTGCTTCAGGGCATCCAGAAGCTTCCTAGTAAAGACAGCAAGGTGTTACTACGGAATAATTGATTAAATTTTTTTTTTTTAATTTGCGAAAAAATCACAAAACTTTTTGACGACATTTTTAGATGTTAGCGACATGTATTTTTCGATTAAACACACAAAAATTACCAAAATTGTACCCATTTTGCAAACATTTCCAACTTTTTCCCCTTCATTTCATCTGTTACGACACTTCTCACGGCAGTCAGCGTGGCTCAGTGGGTAGAGCACTGAGCTCCTAACTGGATGGTTGGGGTTCAAACCCTGGTGAGGTGGTGATTTTCATTACACCTCAACATCCAGACTGGCTCCCAGGCCTACTCAGCCTGCTACCAAATGAGTTAGATCCTGGGAGAAATGAAATAGATCCTGGGACCCAAATAGCCGGCCGGAGCGAGATGCTGACCACATCTCCTCCTTCTAGTGCCGGGATCAAGAAATCGCGGAGCCCTACCCTCCGCGACGGCCAAGGCTCTCAAAGGGCTGTAGTGCCAAATAAATAAATAATAATAATAACGACACTTCTCACACATGGATATGAATGACATATGAGGTGCGTAAGAGAGCGTGTGATACTCAAGAAAGAGTAGAAAACAACCACGACTCGCAATTCATGACGTCGTATTGGGTAACGCATTTTTGCGTACGATGTCCCTGGTAATTGAGAAGCTTCCTAGTAAAGGAGAACAAGGTGTTACTTAGGTGTAACTTTTAGACATTTATTTTCCGATTTAATGCAAAGGAATGGAAAAAAATCAATTTTTCTCTCTTTCTTTTCTTCATTTATTTTTCTTGTTCCCCCAAACACGAATGAGAATTACATAAGTGGTACGTATGAAAGTTTTCTGCAACTCGTGAGGCTCGCGAAACAGAAGAAAACTAACACGACTCGCACTTCATGACGTCGTATTTTGCAGCCCACTTTTTCGTAGGATGTCGCAGGTCATCAAGACGCTTCCTCGAGAAAGAGAGCAAGGTGTTACACTAGAAAACATGAATAAATGTCAAAAAAACGTTTTTCTAAAACGTCACAAAAGTTTCTATGTTCATGTTTAGAGGTTAAAATCATATGAAGACCTTCGGGGGAAAACCAACTATGTCCAAAAAAGAAAATTTTTCAGGAGCTGAAAAACCAAGTTTCTTGTTCTGCATTTTGTATTCTAATGATAAATATGAAAAATCATTAAGCAATTAGGTTCATTAACCCCTTGGCTAAAGGTTTCTACAGAAAATATATAATTTAATATCTCAATTTTCTCATAAATAATTGGGGACTTGGCTGGTCACTCGGTTAATCGCAAGAATGGTACCCTGTTTATATTTAGAGGACACTAATTATGCGAACATTATTATAGACAATCATTATAAAGGTCATAGAATCAAGATGTAATACTTATTCACTGATACATGGCCAAAGTTTTGATCCTAGTTTGGCATCATCTTCAGGGTCGCTACTATTTTTAAAGTGTTCTAATTACCCAAAAATTAATTCCCATAAATTTTCTTTTTAAGTATTAAAAATTTGTTATCATGCTCTCGTGACAATGTTGAACTTTCTTCACTATGTCATTCTTACAACGATAGATGTTTTTTAATATTTAAAAAGAAAATTTATGGAATTAGTTTTTGGATAATTAGAACACTTTGAAAAATAGAAGCGGCCCCGAAGGTGATGCCAAACTAGCATCGAAACGTTGGCCATGTATCAGTGAATACTAATAAAGTATTACATCTTGGATTCAATGACCTTTATAATGATTGTCTATAATAATGTTCGCATAATTAGTGTCCTTTAAATATAAATATATCAAGACAATCAGTGTAGAATCACTATTATATCTATGGTAACGTTCTTAATTCCTACCAGACAATAAATTATTATTTTTTAATATTTATCACTAAAAGCGGGTAAAAATAGGGGGAAATGTTGAAATATGAGCGGGATATGTCGTTTAAAAACAGTTAGAGCATAAAAAATTATATTTAAAAAAATAGTTGAAAATATAATTATTATAATCAGTGTAATTATTACATGTTAGTTGAATTGTTATTAATCATTTTAATAACATAAAATATTTAAAATTACTTAAAATATAAAACTAGTAAGTTTTGAAAAGTGCAAAATTTCATTGTCCTCTGGTTCTTTCCATTCGTTCAAATACTTGTCATCAGAATGCGGTTTGTTGCTCTCTTTCTTTGGGGACTGTTTGGGAAGTGTCGAGTTTAAGACTTTTGCTGCTGGACTTTCACAAAAGTTTAAAAGGTCGCAATATTTAATTTACTTCAATGCAATGCATTATAGAACGCCTGGAGTTTAGAAGAGGATGCCACTTACACCGGTCGTTTTGATTTTTTTAAATTTATTTTTGCTGTGACCTTTGGCGAGTGATACGCGCCAATGAAGGTGACTTTGAAATTTAAAAACTCTGGTACATCAGTACTGACTTATTATGGAAAGGACTGAACTAAGTTGATCTTTGCCCGCATTCCGTGGACTAAGTTGGTTCTTTCCCGTAAGTCTCTTTATTTTACCTTCATTTTTACGAGACTGAGTTGACCCTTCACTGTTTGGGAGCCACAAGCATGTAGTACTTTTCCTAGGCTAACATATAGCGTTAAAATCTCGATTTCGAAAATATGGACAAATTTTTTCCCCGAAGGTCTTTATATATTTTCTGAATAAACAGAAGTTTTTTTAATGTTTTCATTTTTTCTTTTCCTCAGTTGTTACACTTGCCACAAAAACGGAATTATTTTTCAAAGTTTTAAAAAAGTCAAAATCATTTGCAGTAATTTTTTGAGGTTGGGAACATAATTTCGGAATAAAAACATAAAAATTTGTCAAAATCTTACTTCTATATTAACTGATCCATCTATTTTAATAAACTTCGTTTAAAATAACATCTATTTTAATAAACTAAAATAATAAGATACATATTATTCATCAGAATAACGCAAGTGATACATAAGGGTGTGTATTGCAGCTCCAAGGCTCGTAATTCAGAAGAAAACCTTGGAAGACTCACATGTCATGACTTCGTGTTGGGAACCACACAAAAAAAGCAAGGGGATTTTATTGGAATGGTAGATAAAGTTATGAAATTATTTTAAACTTTGAAAAACCTTCAAATAATATCATGTCATTTTGGGAAGGTAGCGACATATATTATCCGAAGGAACACAAAACGTTTTGTTAAAATATTTACTAGTTTATTTCTTGGTCCATCCATTTTAAGAAACTTGATATACTGAATATTCTTGAGAACAACGTTAGTGATACGCCACAGAGTGTACTCATGCTCCAAGGCTCGTGAATCAGAAGAAAACTGGCCAAGACTCACATATGACGTCGATTTGGGTACTTCACTTTCAGGTTCGATGTTGCCTGTGCTCGACGTTTCTTAATAAAAAGGGAGCAAGTTTGTTTAGTGGAGTAAGTAGAATTTTGATTTTTTTCTCAAATTCATATAATAATTATAATAGCACTTGAGGTCATATTTGGATTTTAGGGACATATATTTTCGGATTAAACACAAAAAAAAAATGTTGTGTCAATATCACTTCATTATTTCCTGGTCATTCTGTTTTAATTAATTTGCTACAAAGAATATTCATGAGAATAACGCACGTGGCATGTCAGGGTGTTTATTGAAGCTCTAAGGCTCGTGAATTATAATATATGTATGAAATCGTGTCAGAATTTCTTGTGGTGTAGAAGACTTTTACCGGCATTGGTGCTTCGAAGACACCACCTTGAGGTTTCTCATCATGACGTGGTGTTAGGTACGGCACTTTTGCGGACGCTGGCCCAGGTCATCGAGACACATACTAATAAAAAAGAACATGTTAATAAACTGCAGTTGATTAAACTTTCGAAAATTATTTTTTAAAACTTACAAAAATTATTAAACGCATTTTTAGAGGTTAGGATAATATGTTTTCCGATTAGACAAAAAAAATTCACTTTTTTCCTTCTTTATATCAGTTATTACTCTCGACAAACAAAACATGAATGAGAATGACATATTTGATACGTCAAAGTGTGTGTTGCAGATTCTGATGCTCGAGTACTAGAAGAAAATTAACAAGATCCACTCTTCATAACGTGGTGATGGGTAGCGCAATTTTACGTACGATATCCTAGTTCACTAAAACGCTTTATAGTGAAAATGAGCGAGGTGTTAATAAGAAATATTTGATTAAAATTTCGAAAACTATTTTTTTAAATTACAGTAATTTTTAAAGCAATTTTAGAGGTTAGGAAAAGTTACTTTATAATTAAACACAAAAATATTTTTTTAAAAATATTTCTTCCTTTATATCCTTAGTTATTACACTTGTCACAATTAACATGGACGTGAATAGCATGAGTGGTTTGCAGGACTTTTTGTTGCAGCTGACGAGAGGCTCGCTAAGGGGAAGAATATTATCGTGACTCTTACTTGTTTATGTCGTGTTAGGTTGGGCACTTTAGAGTACGATATCGTAGTGCATTGAGACGCATCCTATTAAAAGAGAGCAAGGTGTTACCCTTGGATAATTATGTTGTTGTTTTTCGAAAAAAAAAATGAAGTCATTTTTATGTGCTAGGGGCATATAAGTTCCGATTAACACAAATAAAACATTTTCCCTTCTATTCTTATATTATTACTTTTGTCAGAATAAATATGGACGTGACTGACATAAGTGGTACCTAGAAATGTTTATTATATCTCACGAGAATAGCGAAACGGAAGAAAACGAACACACACTTACTAAGTGACGGCGTGTTGTGAAGCGCACTTTCACGTACAAGTTCCTAGGTTATCGAGACGCATCCTCTTAACAGAGCGGAACGTGTTACTTTTGAATATTTGATTAACTTTTTTTAAAATTATTTTTCTAGAAAAGAAGAAATTTTTTAAAAGTATTTTCTAGACGTTATGGACATTTATTTTCCGATTTAACTCAAAAGAAATTGTATTATAATTTTTTAATTTTTTTTTTTTTTGCTTCTCTTCCTCAGTTTTTACACTTTTCACGCAAGACATGGCTGAGAATGACATATGTAGTACTTAAGAACGGGTATTATATCTCACGAGGCTCGCGAAAGAGAAGGGACACTCAGTCGGTGACGTCGTGTTGGGCAGCGCCTTTTCGAGTACAGGTCATCGAGACAGGTCACAGGTCATCGAGACGCTACCTATGGAAAGAGAGCAAGGCATTAATAGGGAATATATGATTAAATTAAAAAAGAGACAGATTCACTATCAACTCAGTAACGCCGAAAATTTTGAATCATTTCTGGTACATTTTATACGATATTTTTTATGGTATCCCTTTCCCCAGTGATGCTGGGCCTTTCCCTTTCCCTAGGGATCGCAGACTTAGGCTTCTTTACGAATGTCTCTACTTATTTCAGCTGCCTATCTATGATCTCAATACTATTTTCTATTTTCTTTCAGTTTTAGAGTCAGTTTTGTTTATTTTGTTGTAAATCCCCTTTCGATCCCAAAGGGAGTATTTTCCCTCGCAGGTGATGATAATGTGACCCTGATTTTCTGCGTTAAAAAGAATGATGTATTCAATACAAATATCCGCCGTTTTTTAAAATTTATATGTCGTCCGTTCCAACGCCTACATCAAGGATACTAGAGGTATATTATATGCAATAAGGAATAACTGTAAACTTACAAAGCATCGAGGTTGACTTATCTATCTCAACCGCACCAATACTACATTTTTGGATTCAATATAGATTTTTCCTTTATTTTTACATGCACTCTCTTCCCATTACCGCCCTAATGAAGCCAGAGATGTCTTACTCCTTCACTTAATAGATTACAAAAGTTTGAGAACATGAAATAATATATAATTTCAACATTTAAAAGTAAGCGAAATAATTTGATAACGAATAGGAAAGATAAGAGAGATCATATGAATACTAACAATGTAGTAATCAAAATAAAATGCTAGCTATGTAGGCCAAACAAAGAGAAGGTTAAAAAGTAGAATCCAGTAGCACAAACGAAGTTGAAAATCAGTTGAACAAAGTGTAGTAACCTCTCGTTGCATTAATAATGATTACTTGATGGATTGGGATAATAAATTAATAAAGAAAGAAGTTAATTATTACAAACGTTGCATATTAGAAATGATTTTTTTTAATTCACACGGGAGTTTGAATTAACGCACAGACACAGAGGAGCTATCAGGTATAACAATAATTTCAAAACCTTAATCTTGCTCAAGGTATCCCACGTGATAATATCTATGTATTTTCTTATATCAAAAGAACAAGCTATTTAAAAGTCCTGAAATCAGGAATAACTAATGACAAAATTTACGTGCTGTATTGTAATAGACAAATAGATAATTGCATAATTTAACTACCTATTCTCGGCACTCCAAGAAGTGACCGAGGTCTTGACATGGCCTGCTATGAGATCTTGACATGAATACAAATAAACGTTTTCTTATAGACATTACGAAGTTATGAAATCCGATATAGCTAATGTAAACGACCTTGTTAACGAAAGTGACCCTCTCAACGATTTCCGTTGGATCAAAAATAGAAAATATCTTTCAAATGGAAGATATATTTAATAGGGTGTCGTGATTAACACTTTCATTATATCTTTATCTTAATAATTAAACTTTGAATGCCCTTCCTAAGAAACGTGTTGAAAATTTGAAAAATTTGCCCTGATTTTAACGTGACATATTCTTTATTAGTTTGTCGCAACATTCCCTTCGATTTCAGTAACACGAGTTCTATTTCCGTTTCTCGGATATGTACCGGCAGTAACTCGAAGAGCAATCCATAATTAATATAGAGAAACCCGTGTATATTGCTTTTCGCGTACAAAACTGGTGGGTCCCATGGGATTACCGGCTTGCTGTCAAGAATAGGGTGATACTAAATCAATTCATTAAAAAAATTACTGTACACAATTCAATCAGGATAATTGTCACAATTAAATTTCATTTTAGCGATGCACACGTACGCGCGAAACGTCAAAATGGTAAAAGCGGTAATTCACATCAACAGCTACATTTTAATCTGTGGACCGCAGATTCGCGTCTCAACCAAATGGCATGTTCCAGTAGGGTAAGGTAAAGAGCCTTAGAAAATATAGGTTAGAGTCTTATAAAATACAGTCACGTAAATTCATTACCACTTTCTCTTGCTCCAACGAGAATAGTCGTTAATAGTATCTTACCACAAAGAACACTTTTTAGTGTTTATAACACCAAGGACATTCGACCGAACATCTTGAATCCTAGTCTCGAGTCATGTTGCTGCTATTGTACTTGCAAGAGAACATATTTTATAAGAAAACGGTGTTTATGAAAACACTAAAGACGGTATATGTAAAAACTTCTGGGATATTGAGCCGTGGTACAGATGAGTTCTTCACAGACGTTTCGGTCGCTACTGCGGTGGCCATCTTCCGAGTGGATGTTTACGTGGGCGCAGGTCTTTCCTCAGCGGCGACTACTGATGTGGCCAGTGGAGACTCAGTGCTATTTGTACAGTGGGAAAGGGCGCGAAGCCGGAGTGTGCTTCCCTCTGGTTGGTTGGAAGGTGATCGATTCGAAGATTTTTATTAACGGGTTTTGGATATAAGTTTCGGAGCACGAGATACCAGGCACTATTGATCTTAAGATTTTCCTCTTTTCTATTGAAATTATTCCGGTGCTTATATATTTCAATTGCTAGTATGGCAATGAAACGTGGAAGCAATTTTCACGGTTTTATGAAATTGAATGTCGTGACCCACTTTCCATGCGTGTTCAGCGACAGATGGCTTGTCTTCTTGTCTGAATCTGCAACATCTAGAATTTTGTGCAAGATGAGCGTTAACACTACGCTTTGTAGTGCCTATATATACTGCAGAACATGAACAACGGATCAGGTATATACCTCCACTGGCGAGGGGATCTCGTGTGTCCTTGATGGGACGGAGAACGCTGTGAATCTGGTTGATAGGTTTAAAAATGGTATTGACCTTGTGTCTCTTTAACAGTTTACTGATGATGCGGTCCATGTTATTGTGTACGTAGGGCAAGTGAACAATGCCCAGTTTCAGATTTTCAGTTTTTGAATTGATAACCGTTGTTTTGTTGGAATAGAGAGTCCTTTTTACCTCACGTTGTGAATAGCCATTAGATTGTAGTGCCATATTTAAAGGTCTATTTTCTTCCTTTAAATGTTTGGGTTCACAGACACGTGTGGCTTCTATCAAACAAGGTTTTTATCATGACCCTCTTTTGAGCTGGAAGATGATTTGAGGTTTTATGTAAGTACCAGTCCGTATGTGTCTTCTTCGGGTATACTTCATGGCGGAGGTTTCCGTCTCTTATGACCATTACATCCAAGAACGGTAGTTGTCCATTAACTTCTTTCTCCATGGTATATTCGATGTTCGGGTGTATATTATTCAAATGTTTAAAAAATTCCTGAAGGGAAGGTTCACCATGATTACGAAAGTGTCGTCTACGCATCTTAGCCAACAAGTTGGTGGTTGAGGAGCAGTACCTAGTGCCTCTGTCTCGAAGAATTCTATGAAGAAATTCCCAACCACCGGACTGAGTGGACTACCAATTGCTACCCCGTCGATTTGTTTATAGTATTTATTATTCCATGGAAAATAGGTTGGGGTGAGTACTTGATGAAATAGTGCAGTTATGTCCTGCGGAAAAATCCGAGAGATATGTTCCAATGTGTCCTTGATAGGTACTCTTGTAAATAAGGAAACAACATAGAAACTAATCAGTAAGTCAGTCGGATTTAATTTCCAATTCTTCAGTTTACCGATTAATTCAGTGAAATTTTTTTACATGGGAGTCAGTAGTGTCATTTATAGGTTGTTCAAAATTTTTCGATTAATTAGGGCAGTGTAATATTTATCCATACGAGAAAGGAACTGGTGAAGAGGGTTCTGGCTAATCTTGAAATAGATTTAGTGTTATTTGGAATATCGTTTATGATCTTCTGTTATTAAAAGCTTTAATTTACTTTTATTTGTATTAATATTATAGTAATATTACAAGAACCGCAATAAATAGTATGTTTAAACGCATTTTTGCTTCACACTCATTTTTGAGCCACAAAAATATTACAACAAGAAAAATAAAGTCTTCAGAAACGGTGACCTAGATAAATGTTGGAGTGGTCGATCAACGCTTGTAGATTCACAGATCTAAGGAAAACGAGCTTTGATATAACACCGTAATCCTCAAAGGAAATTATATGACCATACCTCTAAATAAGGTCTGTAACACAAATACCAACGAACTGGTCATAGAACCCGCCGTGATGGTGCATCCAGCGCTAGCTTGTGAGGATACACTACACCTTACATGTTGGCGTTATAGCGTCCTCAATGCCCAGAGGCAGTTGGTTCATAGTGCTATGTCGGTCCGCATTGAGACCTGTTGACTAAACTCTGAGAACTGTTTACGGATTCGTAGTATCTCGTTGCAACGTTTACTTCGGCGTGGCGGATGCTTTGATGTGCTCCCAAGCTACGCTCCCAAAGCAACGTGGCGATGGGTGGTTTATGTTAACACTTAGGCGGTTATTTATCCAAAAATAAAGTGGGGCTGTCCTGAAACAGTGACGATGTCCTTTATCAATGGCTGACTCATTTAGTAACCAGAGTTTTATTTGATATAATCTTGAAGAAATTTGCTAATAATGGTAATAAACGAAAACAAATGAAACCAGATAAATTGAAAATACGGAAATTAGATGTCAAAAAGTTAAAGTTTTAATTTTTTAAGTAACTTTTTGTGGTTTTGATGTAATATTACTTCCCGCATCCACTGACGTATTTGACACACAATCAGTTGGAGCAAATTAAATACATAAGATGAAAAGTAAGTACATTTTTAAATATTTTCTTGGGCGGAGTTTTCATTCCTCCACCAATTTTTCTCTCTATTTTGTGTCATATTCTTTGGCAGACAAGAAAGTGTTTTCATTTTTCCTTGTGCCTCAACTCTATCAACTGAAGTCAAGGTAATTATAACGGGATGGGATAGAGAGAGAAAATGATGCACGGTCAACGGTAACCCATTTACAGAACAACTGATTACTACTTATCTCTTTTATTCGAAAGGTGACCAAAGTGAAGTTTTAACGTTTTTAAAATTTTCTTGTTAGAATGTATTTTAATTTTGTGTGACTTTTCAGATAATGAAAAGAATATTGGAAAAAGATGGTTGACATTTATGGTTCTTGGTTTCTCGTTAATCAACATTTAAGATCTCATTCAATACGATACAGTTCTGTTGATACGACTTAGACATTTAATATGCAATCAAAATAACATTACATAGGGTAATTAACCTTTTAAAATATCATCCACATTGATGCGCACCACGAAAGTATTCTTTGAATACTCACTCATATCGCAAAAATGTTCATGAAGAAATGCCAATGACCTTCAGAACGTATCGTCCAGTTACAATGTAAATTGCTCATTCCAAATTGTAAATAGAATATATTTCATGCCTCAACTAGTTGAAGATTGTGCATCATTAAGTTTTAAAGAATAAAAACTTATTACTCCGGTGGTTAAAATGCCATACGCCTTACTTGGATATAACTACACCAATGAGTGAAATGAATTTAAAATGCAACAAATTAAGGACAGATGTATCTGTAGCAAGTAACATTCTTTGTTGATTAGTCACTCGCATTTAATATAAGGTTCTAATAAAAATTTCTGTCAGGATGTAGTGTGTTGAATTAAAATACATTTTACAGAAAGAACCTCTCGGGGAAATATGCAGCAAAATTCAGTTCTTGGTGTTTTTTGTTTCGGAAAATGCTCATTTCAGGGAAACACATGCTCAGATACTTTCTTGTCAGAGCTATCAAGTGTTCTGTCCCACGTATCGCATCGATTTGTCCCTATCAGATCTCATCCCATTTCAACTCTCGCCCCCCTCTCCCGCCCTAACAACCTCCCACTCTTCATCTCCCTCCCCGCTCGCAGCGCCGCCAACGGCACAGTTGCGATCCCTAGCCCGTGGCAATAGCGCCACAACCGGAGATTTATCGCTTCCTAACGTAAAAGCCCGATAAATTTACCGGCACGTCGAGACACCAAGAGGTGGACGAAGGGAGGGGGAGAGATGAGACTAGAGAGGGTTGGAGGAAGGACGCCGTCGGAGCGAGACGCACCCCAACAAATCACCCCTCGGCGGGGCGAGGGGGAACAAGAGTTTTCGTGATCAAGAGGTAGAGACTAGAGATCGTTCAGTGTAGTCGAGATGGCCCGCTAGACGAAGGAGACGTCTGTTTTAAGGTAGGAAACGGTGTCCTACAGAGAAGGAGGTGATGATTTATACATCGTTTCAACATAAAATGGAGAGGAAATTTCTGAAAAATAACTTGTGTCGCGTCGTTGGAATGAAAGTTTAAAATGTTTATCTTTCAAGCGTTGACACGTTAAGTTGATTTATTTTTGACAGATGAGAAACGCCAAGATTTCTGGCCTTTTTTCGTTCATTCAAATAATTCATTCGTAACAATCTTCTGGATTAAAAAGAATGATGGAAGTGGCTGCGATTTTGCACAACTGTATTTTCTTATTAGGTTCCTCTATAATCTTGGTCTACATATGAGAGGAATGTATTTGAATTGTCACATTGAGAACATTCATGAACTAATTGGTTCATACATATAAGTTTTAAGGATTAATATAAACCATTCATTTCTTCCTTATACAATAATAGCTGACACTGCTTTCTACGGAAGTTTTGTTTTGATATGGTTACATTTGTTTTTAGAGTAGACTAAAATGGTTCGTTTACATAAAAGGGACTTAATATATTAAGACTGATTCGTGAGATATAACGAAAAGTGATTTTTTTTTTAATGTAAATCACCGCGATGAATTTGGAAACATACCTTTTTCCTCAGTCCCTACGATACGAAAGTAACATACCGCGAAAATTTCAAGTTCTGGGATTAAATATTTTTCTCCCTGTGTTAATGAATGTGTCAGCACAAAAATGCACCAAATATTTAAAGTGAAATTCCAAGCATTGTAGAAATTCATGTTTAGTTATTTGATTTCACAATCATTTACATACATATATCTGACGTGATATCTCGATAAGAGCGTAAGATTAATAGTAGTGACTGAAATGAATTTAGAAATTTAGATAATCTTCGGGAAACCACACCGCAATTATAATCAAAATTTCAAAAAAAAAAAAATTCTCAGTGAGCCTTTATAACGCAAGATCAACATGTGACACGATGTGAATATATTTAGTGTGCAAGTCTCATCAAAATGGTATTTGTAGAGAAACGCTTCAGGACATTCAAGTTCGTTCCCAGTGATGCATTGTATCCCAAATACCTAAATACCCCTGCTCTAGTTCCACTTCGAATTCGCTGTTCTCTTTCCACTTTTGTTTCCCCTTCCATATTAGCATAGAATGCATATCGCTCACAGTGGAAAAGATTGCAATTACGATACCCGTTTGACAAAGCCCTTTTTTATGGGAATTCAATGATATATTTTTAACGGATAAAGACTGAATTTGGAACACATTTTATTCCTTACTAACATAGTTTGAATGCATTGCTTAATCTGCTTTAAAAATATGTAAATTTCGTTTGCTGGGCGCTAAACTGCTTAGAAACATGAAGTGAACGTGCAATTATTTTACCCCACACATTTTGTTAAATGAAAAAATACTATATTAAATTTATTTGATTTCGTCGTATAAATTCTCAGATAACACATTTTTTGTTTATTGAATTCACAACAGACCTGATGTCATACTTTGGAAAATAAAATAATAAAAGTGTATCGATTTTGCTGTCGTAAATTACAACAATCTAGAAAGAAAAAGAACGACAAAATATCAAAATACCAACAACTAGCCTTTGAAGTAAAAATACTCTGGAATGTTCAAGAAGTGATCATAGTGCCTAACATTTTATCTACTCTAGGACTAGTACCCCAATCCCAAGTCGATTCCATTAAAAAACTCGATATCAACACCAATATAATAAGTAGATTGCACCACAGCGTCCTCCTGTCCTCAACCCACATTACCAGAAAGTTCTTGGACCTGAAATAGATTCTTCCTCCTAGCAGAACTTGATTTAATAATCCACTGCTGAGAGAAAAACCAACACAAGTTGAGAGAACTAAATAATAATAATAATAATAATAAAAACTGGTTTATTTTGTGGTTAGACTCAAGTCATCAGGCCTACTCTTCCACTTTACCACCATCAATAAATAATAAGCATACATAACAATACATACATAAATGTATGCATTCATAAAAATATACATAAATTATACCATAAAAATTGGAGGACAATATAATTACTCTAATTTACTTTTATTATTCTACATGTTTCATTTATTCAAAAAAACAATATAAGCAAGGTCAGATCTTTGAAAGGGTGAACTGTTGGTCCATTGTTATCATCAACATTTTCATAAGGTATCTTATTGAGTTCATAAGTTCACTAATTATGAAAAATTGTTCGAACGCTCTGGATGAATTTCGCTGGAGCAAACCCACGCCTAGTGGCACTCTGTCCGTGGTTAGTTCCCCGCCGCAGACACATGCTGTGTGATGCGCGTTTGACCACTGTCACTGAAATGAGTTTTTAGAAACGTAGAAAATGCAGCGCGAATGATGTTGGGTATTTGTTTTCGTGTTTGGTTAGCAAATGAAAGTGTAAATTTAATCATGAGAGGTGACATACCTTGCTCTAATTCAAACAGTTTTCTACTCAAAGGCGTTATATTATTCAAGCCCTTTGACTTTCATTACACACAGAGTCGAAAAGTTAATTAACAATGTACCATAAATATTTCACATCATCAATACTTGGTAGATCTGTGTGATCTGAACTTGAAGAAATAATCAATTTTTCAGTTCAATAACTAGATTTTAAGGAAAGAACACTTAAAAACCGAACGTCTAGATTCATTACCTGACTCATTCAGTATGCTGCAAAAGGAGTCTATCCTAGAAATAATATCAACCAGGGCGTGATAATATTTCCTTCTTCTTGAGTCACAGAGTCGACAAAATAATGGTGACTACATCAACCCCAATGGTGTCGTATGAACCCCAATAGGTCTTTTTGGATTTATAAACGTTCAAAAGATTTTAAATGTATGATACATCTCAAATGACTTTCCAGCTAAAACTGCGTAAAACGAGTATTTTTATAAAATTCACAGCACAGTAAATACTTTTTTAAATCTGACACGCTCCGTACCTCAGGCGTGCCGCATAACGGACTATGGGGATTTATTCAGAAAACAGAGTTCCACTATGAATGAACGAGAGTGATTTGCTTGTTATTTACACTTATTGCTTGCATTAAAAACAAAAATTTGATGGTATGGACAGAAATTATTTAATCAATGGAAGTAGCAGTTACAAATTGAGACAAACAAGGTTCAAAAATTAATTTAAAACAGCAGTTAACAAAATTGCGATGACACTGGGTTACAGCACTTTCGAAATAGAAAGACTTTTTACCAAATTACTTATTCTCAAATATATCTCGCGTGCAGAATTTGAAGTGAGCAGACAATAGGGAAGGATTCTCTAGAGTGGATTATGGTAAAAACATAGTGCGAAAGAGTGAAGAAAATATCTGAAACATAATATGCCGTCTGTTAATAACGAAAACCCACAACAAGTAAAAGCATAAATTTTATTTAATTTTTTTCTTCCTCGTACGGCAATATTAATTGTCTAGTATATTAAATACAAGCTAGGAAGTGTCTCCAGGATTTTCTCTTTTACACAAATTTACAGGGGGGTTTTCGAGTACGATGAAATTAGGTACTCTTTATCTTCAAAACAAAGGAAATATCGCAGTTTAAACGAGATCCGAAAAAGTCAATCCCACCTCCCTTTTCCCATTTTGTAATGCATAATGGCAGCACTTCTTGGAGAAATTTTTCTCACTTGAAAGTACAAAATCGAAGGAACATTACCGTTCTCAAATCAAGTTAAGTCCAAATTCATCCTTCATGGATATGGTCAGGTGGTGATATGAGGAAATAATAAAAAACGATGTGTTGAATCCATAGTTATTGGGGTCGATCAGGTGCAGACACAATCCCGATGCCGTTTAAGAACACGTCAATCCCCTGAGTGGAGAAGACACCCCTATCACAAGAGTTACGTGATGTCACCATGCTGATTAGTGATATTTTTCTTGTCAGTAAAACTAATTAATCACGTCACGTTTTCACACCTAAATTCAAGAATTAGAGATCAATTTGATGATATTTTAAGTGTTTTAACCATCATTTTATAAACTGAAAAGATCATGTGTGAGTAAAAACTGTATCAGATCAACAATTACGTCCTCTCTTAAATTTTGAAAAAGTGCACTAGAAAGCAATCAACATAGTGATTTCTTGTTAAACACATAAAAGTACAATACAGTAGAAACTGGCATTGCTGAGCTAGTGTTTTCTGCATCTTAGGAGGATAAGTGTTGCTGTCACCACATTTATCATCAAGATGTTTCCTGTTGCCCATATTTAACAACTTAACTTCATCAATGAATACCAGTACATCGATGTTTTTTGAGCTCTTTCTCTCCCTTCATGATATGGAGAAATTCATCACTTATTATTATTGTCGCAGGTTATTTCAGAAGGCTGGAAGTGCAGATTTAAAAACACTTATGTGGGTTCACAATTCTCTTCAATTTGTTGCATAGATATATGTGGAGATTGTAAAATCGTTGACATACTGGAATTAATATTTTAATGAGTACTTCTGATGTGCAAAGTATTAAGAGAGAAAAGGTTTTGAACGAACAAAATTTTCCTCTATAACCGTAATGTAATGCATATAGCGCACTTTTTATCCAATGCAGTAATAATTTTATATGTGAATTTTAATATTTCTGAAGTCTTTTGACTCCCCTTTTACATCGACTCATCAAAACCGTTAGCGGATAATTTCCAATCATTTCACTCTTTCTCACGGACTTCATCACAATTACTATCAATCCACATTGTACAGTTTATTATTTATGTACAAAGACGCAGACATACATGCAGTTCAATTTCATTACTCCAGAAATGCAGACAAAGGGATGCAGCCAAATCCAGTTTGAGGGCCGCTGCTTTGGATGCATCACAATCATCCCTCTTTCAGACAAGCAATCCGTGCGTAATGCGTTTAACACCCCAAAACCATGCTTTTCACCGTCGCGCATTCTGCCGGCCGTCGGCCGAACCGCTCAGCCACCTCAAACAAGAGACGACCACTCGGCGTCCCGTTTTCCGCAGCAAATCTCCCACAACAATGCGCCACTATCGGATAGAGGCTGCTGCTGTGTAAGATTTAACAAGCATTAACGCACTGTGCTGCCTCGAGTGGGGGATTCTCAATCATGAACGGGGATTTGGCTGTCTGCGGCCGCCTCCTTCGCCAACAGCTGCCACTATTTACTACTGGACAGGTGTCCCAGAATACGATATTATTTTATACTAGGAAGTCATGTTTCCTTGCTTCGAGAAATTTAACTGAAAAAAAATCAAGAACGGAAATGCACTGTGTTTATTAGTTTAGTCGCAGTAAATTACTTTGTTGTCCTCAACGTGGTCTTAGGCAGTTTGTAACAGCTCTCTCGACAATAAATTATTTATTTATATATTTATTGTCACCCCAATTGGCTTGATGTTGGTAGCCAACACTTTTTCTTCGCCATCGTCCATAAGAGACCATGATATTTGTACCGCGCGTTATTTTGGCAGGACATTCGAATTTCTGGAAACTTAAATCTATCGCCAATATCGGCCATCAATTCAAAGCACTTGCACTAGTGACACTATTCTGTTCCTTCTGCATCGAGAGTGTGGAACAAATATTATCTTTGTTGTGTTGTCAAATTGTATTTCTCTACAGCAAATAGTCGCTTTTGTGACTACTATACATATTTATTTGGATGGAATTTGAATTCGTAGAAGTTGGCAATTCGTGTTAAGCAGCCATATTGCATAATTTTAGGTAAAGTTACACGATATGGATTATACAAAGCTTAGAAACGGGTAAAAGGGGAGGAAGAGCTACAGATTTGAACAAAATGTAAGATTTTGGAGGAAAAATCAAGAAATGATTTGACACCAACGATACTTCAATTTATAATTTGAAAGGAATAGGTAAGACTAGGGTTTCCATCCGTTCGGGGTTCCCTAGACTTGTCCTAGTTTGAATGGCGTCCGAGCAAGGATGTCGTCTTTTCAAATAAGCCAAACAACGAAGACTAACCGTCGCGATGGTTCAAAATTCGCCCATGACATTGCAAGAGCTAGAACTACTCTATTTTTTAAATGGGGTTTTAAGGTTCGCCTACATTTAGGTCATTAGAGCCCTAGAATTACTTTATTAGTAACTAGGTGTTACTAATATTTTGTGATATTATTAATATTATATTATGCAGAGTGTTAAAACAGCCCTTAGTTTGTGGATGTGAAAAAAGTTAGGTTTGTTTTTTCATGAATAGTACTTGTAAATTATTTTTTCTGTTTCTTTACGGAGAAGTATATGGTAAATTAATTAATTAATGTAACATAATGAGAAGTTAAAATTGTTTTATTATTGTGAAGGATAGATATCATTTTACTGTCCGGGTTTTAGTTTCAAAATCCGAGGTAATCGGTCTCCTTGACCTAGATTTGAGATTTTGTTGATGGCAACTCTAGGTAAGAAAGACGTGGACATAACTATAAGTGGTAAGACAAAAATGATGACGACCATGTGCTGTGGGACTGGGGGAAATGTGTGTTTATCAACCACAATTTAAAAATGTGGTTCCATAACATTTGTTTATGGTTTGAATTTTTCATGCCCAATAATCATTCGTTGATATTTGAAATATTTATATTCATGATCTACACGTTCATAGACCAGAAATGTTTAAAATAAAATATTATATAGGCCATCTTACGTTGGAAAAAGTACACAATTATTGCACTCATAACATAACAACTATCATCGGCAACGAATTAACTCTGATAAGTTTATTGTTGAAATTTTAGAAAATTAGCCAATCAGTCTAGATATTTCTAAAAGATGAACATAAACCATACTAAAAAGATTCTTTTGCGAAAAGAGACTTTCCGTTTGGATATGAATAGTGCTTAGTTGGTTCTTTAGCGTGGTTACCTACAACTTCCCACCCCCGTTTGATCTCCAGAGTGCTTTTAACGTGAACACTATTATTGTTATTAGTGTTGTAAATCCTTGTGACGAAAGATTGCTTCACTGTTCGGAATAAGAGCAAAAGGCCCTGTTACGTGTTTCCGTCCTTCTTCAACGCAGCAGAGAAACTCCCACTTACGTGTGATTGATCTCTTAGAGTACTTGCGGCGAAAGAATAGTAAAGAGGGAAGAGCCTACAGATTACATGCAAGTCAAGGATATAATACCAGCATTATCCACTCATCCTCTCACTGTAGTTACGTGGGTATTTTACGTCCGTCGACAGAATCTTAGTTCTATACATACATATAGTACCACCTACTTCCACCTTTTCGTAGAACTGGCAGTAATTGATATGCCAAGTGTGGACAGAGGACTTACCTTGAAGCTAGCATTTCCACGGGATGTAGCAGCATTTGTCTGGGTGCTACGGCATGCCGTCTCGAATGGATTGATCTACGCTAAGCCATCTCCCGCGACAGATGCATGAAGACATTGCGTTTTCGCGCCATTGGTTACATCTCCTTACAATTTTTTTCGCTGCGAGTATTGGAGTGGCGTAGGAAGAAATATAGTTATTCTTTAATATCACTGACCCAGAATGAGTTCCTCTTGGAATTATTATTCAAAAACCGATAAATCCTTCCTAATTCTTATTGCTATATCTTGGATCTGAACGGTAACTATTTTGTTCACATCCCTCTTTTTTCCCGTCATGTTTTACCAATTGCCAAAAATAAGTTACTTCTACAAAGTTAATTTTCCGCACCCTAAACGTAAAATTGCACTTTAAATATATACTATTTCTTCTCTTATTACATTTAAAAAACAAATCAAATTCGAATGATTCAATGAAGGATGCACATAATTTAGTTTGTTTCCAAATTCCTCATAGATGAATGTGCGAACAACTAGTAACATCGAGTGCATAAGTCCACGTTCAGTTTTAATTTCTTATGATACAATACGATATTTACCACAAGAATGAAGTAGTAGGTAACCATTGCATCTGCCATTTACCGCTTTTACACTGCAGTCGACTCGAACGATACAGTAAACAATGATTGGTTCTCTCATGTTAGAGTTCTCGCGGCAAAGTTATAGTAACGATATGAAACGAATGGGGCGAAAGTCTAGCTTAGCTCCATCCATTTCAGACGGTATGCCGTGACACCCAGACAAAGTTGGATACACCAGTGGAGAATCTAACTTCAAGCAGCCTCATCGCAGTCAAAAGTTAGGTAAGCCCTCTCTCTGTTAAAGCATATCAATTACTGCCAGTTCTACGAATCCGCTGATGTACACAATCTCGCAATGCTGGCATTGGCTCGTCGACTTGTCTCGCTGTCTTTAGACTCTTCTCTCAACACCATTCTTTCGCCGCGAGTACTGTAGAACGTCAGCGAAATCTTCGCAGGCGCATAAAAGTGATATAATATATTGTAACTATTTCCGAGCTACATTGTTACGCTATTAAACGAATTAAAAAAATTGCCCCTGATAATTCTACATTTCTCTTTCTATTTATTTAAACTCAGAGTGACCTATTTTATAATATTGGTAGTTAGGAATTTACCACACTATCACGCAATTGGTTCTTGACAAGTAGTGATCTAGGATTCCTCCTCATTGTCTACAAAAAACTGGTGTGATATAGTGGTGAAGTGCGTGTTTCTACATACGTATAATGAAATGTCTAGGATTCGTATAAATTTTTTGATTTCATTCATTGGCAATATAATTCAAGAAATGTTTGCTGAAAAGACAACCGAGTGGAGGGGAGCTTGTGATACCGTTACAATGCGTTAGAACGAGGTGTTAGCCTAGGTATTACGTCACACTGTTTTATAGGACGGTTTCTAACCTTAAACGTTTTCACTTCAATCCATGTACTCAGCCGTTCATTAAAATCACATAACAATGAGGAACGAAATATTAAGTCAGTGTATCAAAATTTATCGTCACGCTTTCCAAAAAGAAACTTTTATTTAGGGTGGGGGTGGAGGGTAGGTAGATAGTGATAGCATTACTGAGAGGGGGTAAGAGGTTTAGTTGAAGGGGAGGGAGTGTTGAAAATAGGTAATTTTTGCTTCACGTAATTTTAGGGATGGGCCCTGAGTTTTTCTAGTTTTACTATTTCATTAAATGAGTGAGATATGTCGTACCGCCTGCACTGAAATAGTCAATAAAGTGGTCTACACGCAAGAGTTTATTAATGTTCATTATAATCGCTGATTTCGTTTCGACGGGCAATAGTTCATTATATTTTCTTGTGAAGATGGAACTTGATACAAACAAAATAAATTCAGCAACATCACATCTTCCGACGTGAACCCTTGGCATATGAAGCCTGTTAAGAATTAAGCTTAGATTCTCTTCACCTGTCAGTAATAATTTATTAATGTCAACCTTTCGATCGCAAAGAATTGAAATTAAATTAATTTTCTCAAGTTTTCGATACTCAAAACTACAAAAATAAAATTTTATAAGAAAAGAACTTTGTCCTCTTTTTATTTAGCATTAAAAGTGTTCTGTAATCGAGATTACTGTTCCACATTTATTATTTCTTTTGATTCTAGAAAACTTTTTTCAAATTTACAAGAGAGTTTAATGACATAAATAAATCCATATTTATAAATTATTTGCGTGAAGAAACATTGAAAGATGTTTACAATTGCCAAAACACCGACGACAAATTCAATGTATTTATCTCAATATTCCTAAAACATTACAACAGTAGCTTTCCAATAACACGCAAA
The DNA here is from genome assembly GCA_002313205.1 of Laupala kohalensis. Classification (NCBI taxonomy): domain Eukaryota; kingdom Metazoa; phylum Arthropoda; class Insecta; order Orthoptera; family Trigonidiidae; genus Laupala; species Laupala kohalensis. The sequence continues at coordinate 28,072 of NNCF01137242.1, forward strand.
TTAATTAACACAAAGAAATACAATAGATGGATCACTCAAGAGATAAGAATTTCTTCAAAAAACAAACGCCGTTTATATTATCTTTCAAAACGCTATAACCAACCACCCGAATTCCATAATTATTTTCTTAAATTTAAGACTATTTTTCGAAAAGTAGTCTATGCAGCTAAAGTTATGGAAAACGACAGGCATATACTAAAATCGAACAACCGGATGAAAGCCATGTGGAATATTGTTAACAATTACACGTCAACTTCTGAAAATCGCGAAGAAAATGTTTCTTTACTAAACGATGGCAAAATCGTGTCAAATCCTCAGGACATCGCAAGTTTGTTTAATTCTCACTTCTCAGAAGTTGGTAAANATCTCAGAAGTTGGTAAAATAACTATCTCAATATATCCAAATCAATGTCCTCCAATTATATGAACCCACATACCCAATTCTATGTTCACTTCCGAAACTAACGCCAGTGAAGTCATGGGTCCTTAAAAAACAAATGTTCACGAGGCATAGATGATATACCTGACTTTATTGTTAAATCTTCGTCCCATGCTATATTAAATCCACTCGTAAATATTTTTAATAGTTCTTTATCGGAAGGGGTGTTTCCCACCATATTTAAGAGAGCTACAGTGAAACCTTTACACAAGAAAGGATACAAACTTAATATTGGAAATTACCGACCAATATCTCTACTACCCACTTTCTCAAAAATCCTAGAAAAATTGTTCTATAAGCGTCTTCTAGATTTTTTATCAAAATAATACATTCTCTTTGACGATCAACAAGGTTTCAGGAAATCCTTTTCCACTACAAGCGCCATATTTTCCATCTTAAACGATGTTACCACATCTCTTGACAGTGGAGAAAATCCTCAGGGTGTTTTTCTTGACTTATCCAAAGCATTCGATGTCATCGATCACGGAATTCTCCTTACCAAATTGCATTCTTTAGGCATTCGTGGACTTCCACATCAATGGCTAACTTCTTATTTAAAAGATAGATATCAACAAGTAGAAATATCCTATACTAAAAATAAAATACTTGAGCGTTGTCTTTCAGAAACAAAGCCACTTACTTGCGGAGTACCCCAAGGATCAATTCTCGGCCCTATACTCTTTTTATTGTATGTGAACGACATGTCATCATCCACATCAGATTGCAAAATGGTTCTTTTTGCTGATGACACTAATTTACTATGTAAACACGCCAATGCTCAAAAAGTTTTGTCTAACCTTTCGACTTGGTTCCATGCAAATCGTCTCATTGTAAACACTGACAAAACAGTGTCTATGTCATTTCACAATAGTATCACAAAATCTTTACCCCAGGTTTCTCTTTCTTTAAACGGAACACAATTAAAAACTGTTACAAATACAAAATTCTTAGGTCTCCATATTCAAGACAACCTCAAATGGAATTGTCACATTGACAATCTTAATTCCCAATTAAGCAATCTGTGTTACGCATTCCGAATCTTTGTTAACGTAGTTAGTCCACGTATTTCCCGTTGCGTATATTTTTCAAACGTTTACTCCCATTTACGTTACGGCGTTACCTTCTGGGGTAATTCCGGTCAGAGTATCCAAACTTTCAGAATTCAGAAGAGGATAGTTCGTATAATTTGTAAACCTCTTGTAAACCTTTATTCAAGGAATTAAATATCTTAATACTTCCCTGCATTTATATTTATGAAGCAGTCGTGTTTGTTAAGACCGAATTACTGAAGTGCCACCCTTTCTTTATACGAAACAGTCTCGTTCACGAACACTATACACGCAATAGTAGTAATATTCATCGCCCTAGAGTGTCAACCACTCTTTGCCAAAAGGGACCATACCATTCGGGAATCGTTCTATATAATTCCCTGCCCAAGAATATAAAAGATATTATGAAATTGAATATCTTCAAATCCGCGGTTAAAAACTACCTCCTGCACCAGTGCTTCTACACTGTAAAAGAATTTATTGATTTTAACAAAAGTTAAATTCGTCTTGTGCTTTATCACGCCATTGCTGTAGTACTTTTTAAATAACTTATAACAATTTCAAATACTATTTTCTTGCATGATAGTGTTGCCGTATGACTCATATTAATTTAGTTTTATGTGTACTCAACTTTGGCACGGTTGTGTACATAAATTCTGTAGCCCCATCCTGGCCCGGGTTTTTCTCCGGTTTTCCTTCGGGTAGAGGCGGATTTATCATACAGGTTCTCTAGGCTTTGTCTAGGGGCGGGTCTATTGTAACAATAAATCGTGAATTTAGTGTTATTTCAATTTTTAAGCACTATACTCAGAATAATCTATAGTTCGATAATAACTTNTGTACATGTAATTTTTTGCGTAAAATTACAAACATATTGACATTCTATTAGTATTATAACTCGCAGCTAACGTTTTATCTTATCTAGGAACTGTTGCTGAAATTTTTGAATCCGCCTCTGTCTTAGGGTCCTTGATCGGTATTGATGGGATGGTCCCTTGCTTGCTTCCGGAGAGTAAATTAGTTTATTGTCCTCCACGTGATCATACGCAGTTTGTACTGTTTTTTGACAATAAATTTATTATTCAATGTAATTTATGGAAATTAATAAAACAATACTAAAACACTCAACTGATTACATGTCTCATTGTTGATAAGAATAATTTGTATTATTACCTCTTGTCGCAACTACACATTGTTTAATAAAGTCGCCCCAGCATGCTTGTGGTTTAAACACCCAGACGCTCTTCTGGATTCACCCCACCCAGGGTACAAGCGTTCGTATCTGCCAGGCATTGACAAAAACGTATCGCTGTCATTCATGATCTAATGTTTTATCGAGGAGGGAAACTTGGAATATCCTATTTTTAACGTGGTGCGTTGGTTAGAAATAAAAATTGATTATGCACACCTTCCACTCAAGGGCCGCACCCAAGGTCGCACTGAATTACTTGTCTAGTGTGGCCTTGATACACCGCGAAAACATTTTTATGTCTTTTTTGAAAGTATTTTAACCTCTAAAATAGCACTAAAAAGTGCGTGGCTTGCAGTTTTATTATACTGACTCACTTGACACACTGGGGCTTTGACCCCCAGATCCCATTTAGGGCTGCGACCTTGCAAGTTCACCTGCGGTGAGTTCAGCCAAGGTAAAGCTCCGCTCCGGCATGTTAAGATGGAAAACGCCGATGTTATCTCCACAGAAACTTTAGTACGCTTATATTGAGAGTCTCATCAACAATTCATCAACGCTATCTTATGTTCTGTGAAAAGGTACGTTAATTTGGAATTCTTTCACTCATTTGGAATTGATTTTGGTAAATGAGTTTCAAAGGATTTAGACTGTACGAGTAGTCAGGCCAGGCAAAATAGGATTATGCCTCCGATTAATTCAATGAAAGCTGGAAATTATTTAAATCTCTTCTTACAAATGTAAAGAGAATAATTTGATATGCGGTGGGGAGGGGGGATTCAAAACATCTTAGACTATTTTCGTCTTTTTTACAAATGACCTGACAGTACTTTATAACCATGGCAAGCATGTAGAAAACCCGAGAAGCATAAGGATGTAAGTTAAATATTCAAGAAGAGATTGATTCAAGATTTGATATTGTACCACATAACAATGTCAAACTTCACAGTGTTATTTCTTATAAATATTGTACATAACAAAACTGAATTTTGTCATGTATTATGTAAAATACTTTTTAATGCAACTTTCGTAAAATATATAATAAAGTTTTCATTAGCGTAATCTTCTGAGAAATGATTCGTTTGTAAGTTACTTGCAAGTAAACGAAACAATGAAATTTTGTCTTAAAAATCTTAAATGTTAGTTTCGATTCAGTATATGATGACCGAAAACATAAAACTTTAGAACAAAAATATAAAAGTGCTATTTTTGTGAAAATTTAAAAAAATCATACTTTTTTAATTTTCCCGGAACTTGAACCCGTTGACGGAAATTCACATGTACCATACCCATTCAACACAGCATTTAATAAACTATAATTCATATAAGAGCATTTTCAATCCATTTCAGTGTTTGCAAAAAATGAAAAACAAATCCGAGATTTTCGAAGTTTTTGAGGGTCCCCCGTCCTCGAGCACAAGGAGAAAACTGGAGTAAACTTCAAATAATTGTTTTTTACATTTATGAGAAGAAATTAAAACCCTTTCCACCGTTCCGAGAATTAGTCGGAAGCATAGTCATTTTTTGGTCTTTGTTTCCCAGCCTGTAGTAAATAGATTGGAATTTTTATTCTCTCAACCGCAACAATGAAACATAAGAACGTATGTAAGATAGGAACATGGAAATATAATGTTTATTAATTAATTCTCATAATACTCATGCTGTGTAAAAAAAATCTGTTTGTAACCTGAATGAAAATGGCCTCATAAAGATAAATCACAGAGATCAGCTCCGATGAATTCTGACGGGAGAGAAACTGCGATATTACTAACTTGCAGCAGCATTTTGCAGTGCTGGTAGTTATGGGTGTTGTATGTTGGTAACGATCGCTTCCTGAACGGGACGCAGCTTTTACCGTCGCCGCTGCGAATCACACCGCATGCAGGGAGGTTCGTAGCGCCGATACATCGACTCGCAATTAGCCACTAATTATTACGCATCGCCACTCCCCCCCCCCCTCGCTCTNTCGCCGTAAATGCGATCTGGCGGCGCATCGGCAAACCAAGCGGTAACGACAATCTCATAAGTGGCTTCGAAAAGTCCTTTACAAACTACGATTGCATTTGCTGCGGAACATTTCAGTTCATTGGCTTTACAACTGCACGGATAATGCATACGAAAAGAATCTTCTTATCATCCCCAACATTTCATCTTCTATATTTATGATTTTTTTATGATATTTATGATCTTAGTTTATCTATTTGGAACATACTACTTTTCATAATATATAAAGTAATATATTATGTTGTTCATAGTACATGTATTATCTCTATTTGTTATTTTTAACTGGTAACATTTGAGTTAATATTTTTTTGTTTCCTCTTTATTCGTCATACTTTATCAAAATGTGATATTATTTGCAAAAGTGTAATTTTTAATTTCTGGACTAAAATGAATCGAAATTTATGATTAGTTTCATATACGCCACGAACCCACTGTTACCCGGTAGCGTGAATTAGTTAGATACTTTAAAACAATACATTTTGCTTTCTTATTAACCAACAGATGCGTTTTTAAGCATTCTTTTATATTAAACGACCGGCAGATTACTGTCCACGTTTGTATTAAGAGTCACCCGCTTCCATTCTGCGTCCTATTAACTTCACTCCAAAACTTGGAGTTTGGGGAAAGGAGTGACGACAAAAGAAACGCCTCACTGGACGCTATGTCCTACCCTTCATACGCCTGGAGCGGTGGTCTCGCACCTCTAGAAACGGAGTTCTATGATATAACTAGAGTCAAAATCGTGAGCGGTAGGAAGATTATTTCGGAGAAAACAGATATGGTCTGTGCGTTCTGAACGAAAACTGAATTCGCGTTGAAAGCTAAGAAATTGTTGACTCGTTCAGGACGGATACACTTCATCCTGCGGAAGATCTTATCTGTAAATAAACCTTCATTGTCGCTTACGCGAAAATCAGTAAAAGTTTTAAATATTAGTAGTACTGCATAACACAAAAAGAGACTGGGTGACACTCGCTAAACCAATGCAAGTTTAACCTGCCCCTTTGGTGACTCAGTAAGCATGCTTGCTCGCCGCCGAGTCACTTCGGGTTCAATTCCTTTATGTCCCTGTTCGTACAGCTGTGACTACTGAAAAGCAAACCCTCCTTCTTCCATCCACCTCCTACTACTCTTCGTATCACTGACGTTTACTATAACTAACTATTCCTACTGTCACCTCCACGAGGGCCACGTTAATGGTAAACCCAGCTAAGCGACCCACTATCTAACAATAGACCACCCATCTCCTACCTCCTATGGCCCCGTTAGATGAGATTCAATAGTACGCTACATTTCCCATTTACAAATACTACAGCTAAGAAAATGCAGGAGCAAACTTTGAAACTTTAGATACAAAAGGCCAATTTATTAGAGGCGAAGAAAAATACCTCCGGAGGGACGAAGGAACCCAAGGGTGGGGAGGAGAGGGGATGGTAGTTTATTACGTGAGTTGGGTAAATAGTAATGTTTAGACTAATAGAATAAGGGTGCTCGTGAATTATATTGTAGTCGAACACAGTAAGTCCAATGTAATTAGTTTACTTAATATTTTCATGATGCGTGTCCTGATCAATTATAAACTTAATTTCACAATTATGTAGGAGTGAAATAACTCTAATATTGAATAAGGGCCTGCGACTAAAATACTGAACTAAATAAATTTATTCTCAAAATAAAATTTGTATATGGAAGAAAATTTTCAAATAATGAAATCTGTATGGATTCTGCGAACGTAGTTTCGTTAACAACATTGATCCAAAAATTTACTCAACCAAAGGATTTATGAACAGACACTCCTTCACGTGCTTGTCAATGTATTTTCTGAGATGTTATTACATCTGATACAGTTATAATTATAACAATCATTATTAACTAGCTGATTGGCGTTGCCTTTCAAGATGACTCCATCTCTCGCAGTGTGCTGCCAGCGACTGATACAGACTTACGTAAACAGCAGCAGAAAACGGCCCCATCAAAATGCAAATGAAGCTCGCGTTGCGCACACACCGACTCGCTAACGAACTCAGGCGCAGCGTCGCCACCGCCATTTTAATAAATCACGCGGAACGTGTTCAAGATGGCGTCGCGGAGAATGAAGACCTCATCGCTCTACCACTTGTTCCTTTTATTACTTCTGCGCAGGATTGACAACTACGAGACACGTCTTTTCTGGAAGTATTTCGTTCTTTTGAATATGACACGGAAGAAGCTAAATATTGTACTGAAAATGTGAAGAAGGATTCTAAAATTGTAGGTTACGAACTGAAAAATCGTATCTTCACGAGATATATACGGATCATTCTTGAAAATTAGGTTCCGATAGACATAACACTAATGTTTTCACGATTCCATTCTAATCATCTCAGAGTAAAAACATAAGCAGGAAAATTATGATTTAGAACATACTTCAGTATTGAACATTAGACCAAAGTGGAAGATCTGACTATTAAACTACCCAACGTTTTATTTCCCAACAGAGACGTATACATATGATAATACTATTTAATATACTTGAAAAATTAGTTAATATATTTCCTAAACTGTATTTTCTATTATATGAGATAAATGGATTTGTTTCGAATTCCTGTTATAAGTCCAATTAATTTATGAATTAAGCCTTGACTCAGAAATTAAAAAGATATTCCAAAGTTTTTTCTATAACAATGAAGTTTTTTTTTAATTCTGAAAGAAATTGAAATTTTGTAACCAGGCTGGTCATATGATCTGAAACTGAGAATGTCTGTCATTTGATGTTTCGTCTCTATTTGTTAGATGGTCCAACGATGTTACAGAAGTTATGTCAGTTCGGAGAGTAATATGTTTAGAGTACGCAGCGATTCATGTAAAAGTGGACGGAGAAAATTCAATGTGGCTACCCTGGAAAACAAAACATAAGCCAACTTCAACGAAATAAACTTCCATATCGAGAACCAATCTGCGTTTTTATAATCAGCTGATGTTTTGTGAGGTTAGTGTCAGGCAAACGTCGTGTATAAAGTAGATGTGAAGGAATTGAAAGGGCTGTATGAGTGCCAAAAATGTCACCGAGAGATGTGAGGAGCAAGTCTAAAAAGAAAGGTGGCGACAAATGCAAATAATTTTCATTTTCGAAATTGCTGGAAACATAGTGCAAATCATATAGCGTGGCTGTGTTGTTAGAGAATGACAATAATTTTCAATAGTTATGGTGTTCAGTAGTTAAGCTATGTAACTCTTGAACAGTTCGTGGATCATTTTAAATCCAGCAAGTGATAGAAATCCCGTGGTTTCCAGTTCAAGTTTGGTTTGTTAAGTGTAAAAATGTCTCACGAGATATTCGCAACAACGAGTATACGCTGGTAATTATCATGCAGCTATAAGTTTGCCTTGTAAACGCGGATTGTGATGAATGGAGGATCCTAAGGAGGTAATTACGTCATTAAGGTCGCGAATTTATTCACTTGCGGCGGTCAAGCCTACCGTAGAGCAAGGCTTCATTTGAATGAGTGCATGGCTTCCACACGCAAAGGGCAGACAGCAGCTTCCCACTAACCTAATGCAAGCCACTTCAAAAATAGGATGATGTTCAGGGATTTCACTGTGAACGAGAACCTCAGGAAGCCATGACTCAAGCAGTGCACTCTGGTGCTTGTGTGGAGAATCACGGAATTGTTCTTGGCGATGTACACGAAACAAAGCAATTATGTTGAAGGACGTAGCAATGCACGTGCAATTCCACGAGTATGATAGGGATGGAGAGTAATTTATTGAAATAACACATGAGCTTTTCGATAACATATTTTCGTAAAGTCGTAGTGGGTAACACAGGCAACTTATGTACATGAATACACAAATGACCCAGAAAACTGGCGTTCAGTTTCTGCCTAAACGGACAGAGAAATTTCGTACTTCATAACATTAAAAGATGTATACATTTCTTCCGTGTACCTGCACGCGGAGAATATATGTGATAACTTTCGGTCAGATGAAAATGGCGACGAGCCAGGAGTCGAACTCCGGACTCCTGCATTGATCGCAGAGGTGAGAATCACTGCACCACCCGTTCGCCTTCCACAATGGAACACCATTTGCATCCAGACCTGCAAACAATGCAGATGTCCCGGGTTCGATTCCCGGCTCGTCGCCATTTTCATCTGACTGAAAGTTATCTCATTAAGAGATGTGATCTGTTTCCTATTATTTTATCTTTCATCTTTTCCTCTCCTACTCAACGGTATTTAAAAATTATATCAAGAAATGAAGCTATGACTCTTCTTTGAAAAAGATGTTACATAACTATTTGGGACATAGTAAATGAGATCTCTGACGTGTCTGGTCAATAATAAACACTACTTGTACCAGATTAACGTAATGCTCCATTGAGTAATGTGTTATTCTATTCATAACTGATCAGATGACCTGTTTACGTGGTCTATGCTAAATAGAAAACTTGGAGACACTTATAGAAATCTCTTAGATTGCGGTGAACCTCACCGCCAGGTAACAGATTAATCATGTTACGTCGAATGAAAATGGGAGACGGGACCGGGATTCGAACCCGGGACCTTGAGCTTTACGCGCTCATGAGCCTACCGACTGCGCCATCCCGTTCGCCACCCGTTTAGTCTCTACGAGACCACCTCAGAGGTCTTTGGGTTTCACAAGTTGAATGAGAATGGTAGACGGGCACGGGTGGCGAACGGGATGGCGCAGTCGGTAGGCGCATGAGCGCGCAAAGCTCAAGGTCCCGGGTTCGATCCCCGGTCCCGTCTCCCATTTTCATTCGACGTAACATGATTAATTGGAGACACTTGCCTACAACTAGCAGACGAGGGAAAGAAGTATCTTCCATATTCTTCAGGGCAACAAAATACTTAATGAAAGTAAACGTCATGAAAGTAAACAACTGCATGTATTGGCTTTCTCCCTGGAGCCTCGCGAATACTCGAGATGTCATTGAAAGGACTGTATTGCTGCTAATTGACCGAAATATGATCATACTTTGTTATTGAACTTCGAACATCCATATCACTTTCTCAATTCTCCTCACAAACCATATGACACACTTTTTTGTCTTGTGTTCTTACTCTGTCGTGATGCCATTTTATCTCGTCCGGAGTCATTTCCGGACATACGTACCTGATATTTTTCTGTTCCTATTAATGTGCTCTATCACCCCTTCATATTTTTCGCGGAGTTCTGGGACATTCTATATAGTAAGGGGCACGCAGTACGGTCGATTTGCATTCTTGTGCCAGTAAGCTTAGTTGATTGTGTATACAGGGTTATTCAAAACTTTGGAATCGTTTTTGCTAATTCACTACGAGTCAAAATCGTAGCATCGAGAAAACAATATTAATTTTAAAAGCTCACCAGCTTGTATTTTATTCCAGATGTGTGTCTGATTTCAGACGCAGGTGTGCCGCAGGAGCTTTTGTTGTGCTTAATTACATTATCCTGCCGTAACCGGGCAACGACACTTCAGATAAAGGTTCGCTAGGATAATTTCCCCTCACAGACGCGGTTTATAGCTTCAGGGTTTGTAAGGGAGACTTCAAAGACTTGATAGACGCATCCTGATGCTGTAAACTGACATAACGTAACAGAATGGAGTTGGTAGTTGGTAGAGCTTTATTCAACGTAGTCATGAACGGTCGTTTCATTATTACGTAATCATAACTAATAAGAACAATTCAGAATATTTCCAATAAAAATTAATATTATATTTGATAAAATAACTAGTTACACACAAATTTTATCATGGGTGATTTTTTAACTCCCTATTATTTTTATAGGGATGAATTAATTGGGCTTTGTTGCAAGGATTTCGTAAGTAGCTTATTTCCTTCTGAGTCTTAGGTGAACGCGATTGCTTTTCTTAAAAATTCGACATCATTAGACGTAATAATTGCAGACTGTGCTTCCACTAGGCTACGAAATCTCCCAATGATATATTATGGGGGATTATTCAATAAATTAATTTTATTCCCAGGAGCATAAAGAGTATCATGGATGGAAGAAGCTGGGGAGAAAGAGCATTTATCAGAAGACAATATCACAAAACTTTTTCAGCATTCCAAAACTGTCGCCTGGTACATGTGTTAATCGATTAATTACTGAAAAATATTTAAAAAATAAGTTACGAGTATATATTGATTTCTGAAAATCTCCAAACAATGGTAATCACGATAATATTTTCTTAACAAAGTGAACGTTCAATTAAGAATCATTTACCTAGAATTGTGTGTATGTAAATTAATACGTGCTGTACACTGTAATCTGTAATCTGTACTAATCACACTAATCTTCGATACAAAAAAGAATGTATTATACCTCTTCTAAATGGTGTTCAAGTTCCTTGTAACAGTAAGCTAACGTGAAAGCGCATAAAACAAAATATTTTACTGCGTCTGTACCAAACTTTCAAGTGAAAAATCGCTAATGCGGTTGCAATACATAGCAATTACACGTACAGAATGTATGTTTTTAAAATCCAATAATTAAAATTAAAAGCATTTTCATCTTACAATACAGATATATTTTATTTTTTCCTCAGCAAAAGAAGATTGGTCTAAGAAAAATCTGGGTAACCAGCTAGTATTATAATATCTTCTTATATGTATATAAAATTGCCTGCTGACCTCGGAGGATAATGGACGTGCTCGGAAGGAGCTCCAGTTTGGAGTGGGTTCCACTGTAAAAGTTCTCGATTTCGAAGTGCGCGCATTGCAGAAGTAGAGCTCCTCACTTTATTTCTTAAATTTCAAGAGAGTTTTTTCGAGAACAAGTGACTTTTTCAAGACAAGAAAATGATTTGCATGAAGCACAGGCGTGCGGCCATTGACCACTGGGTAAGGGGTCAACGATCGCAAGTCGGTTGCTTGTGAGGCGAAAATCCTCACTATTTTATCTTTTACATCGATATGCGTTTAGTTAGTTGTAGGAGGAGTAGAATTAAATCAGCCCACATTGCAGATAATATACCCCTAGAATCCCTAGGATGACAATGAAGGACAGATAAACATAATTTAAAAAACGACCGATATCAGTGTTGAATAAATCATTTTTGGAACCCCTGCAGTGAAGTGACACCCTCATTGCCAGATAATAACACGATCACTTCATATAAGGAATAAACATCCTTTGTGTTGGAGGTTAAAAATGTAAAAATATAAAAATAATCGAAAGAGACCGATATTAGTATTGAGATCGTAGTTTTCGGGGCTGCTGATATTAGTAGTGACATTATTAAAGACGTCAAATTTCAAAATCAGTCCGTATAAACTCCAGTACCCCTAGGAAAGGGGATATAATGAAAAAAATATCGAACTTGACAAGCCAGTGACGAGTTCATAGTTTTCGGCGTCGCTGAGGTGATAGTGCAATCCCGATATCGTTTAAGTCTG
>NNCF01137242.1:40181-54128 GCA_002313205.1 Laupala kohalensis
GAGTGGGGGTGGGGGTGGGGTGGAAATGGATTTATGGATAAAAAAATTGAAAACTAATTTTGAAATCTAAAAATTGCATTGGATCTATACTGGGGTTGGGATCAGTTTTAGGATTGATGAGATTTTTAACCAATACCTTTAAATTGAAGTTGAGATCACATAGTGGCACTGTATACTTTGAGCTGGAGTGGGAAAGCGAGATAAAAATAACGTAAAAAGATCTATATTATGGTCGATTCCATGGTTTCTGTGTATTCTGAAATGGATACTCTTTCTACCAAAGACATTATGTTACATTATGTACATGATGCACGACACCTCTAAACGTGAGGGTTGCGAAGGGCGTGACACGAAAAATTATGGAAAATGTCAGATAAAGGATTTAACGAAAAATCGCCTCCAAGGGGGTGAAATGGGAAATCGATGTTTTACACAAACTATTTCTCAATTACATCAGTGAAAATAAGGGATACACACCAATACTATCAAACCTACACCATTAATGAATAAAATTTTGAATGGATATTAATGTAAGAAATAATAAAGTTACAGACATATTACAAATTCACGCGAGCAAAGCCGTGGGTACTCAGATAGTGTAATTATATAATATAATGATAGTAGGACTGAGCAAATTTAACATATAAGAGAATTAATACTGGTGTGCAAAGGATCAATTTTACCATTATATATTAATGGTTGTGAAACATGGTGTTGCATTGATATGTTAAGCAATGTCAAAAACCACAAATGGAGAGGATGCAACGTTTGTGCTTCGTAAGGTTATGTGAGACGTACATAACGGTTTCATCAGACGCTCCAAATGTGATTGTGGGGATGATACCAACAGACAAAATGATCCAGAAGTTAGTGTTGCAAGTAATGATGAGGCAGGGAGGGAAAATAGAAATAGATAGACAGACAGTACAGAGTACGGCATGAGTTATATGCAGTGCTGCAGCATGGCAGAAAGAGTGAGACACATCCTTAAAAGGTAGAGATTTATGACCAATACTGCTAGACGAGGATTTTTCAGAAAGAAGCATGAAATGATTTTGGCCGGTGCGAGAAATAGTGGAAATGACACGACAGGGGATATTAAGTGCTATTTAGCAAGGTTTGGAATATTGGACGATGCTACATGTGACACCGGAAAAGGAGAAGAAACACGAACACACACAATAGGAGATTGTGAAATGTACGGATCTGAGAGAGTGGAATATATTAGGTGAATAAAGACAGAAGACCTCGTTTATGAGATTGGCCCAAAGATGATTAAAATAACGACGATATGGATATTTCAAAGACTATGTGGAGAAAATTAAGCAAATCAAAAATTGAGTTAAAACCTGGGAATGCCGTGGTTAGGAAATGCGGTGTTCTTCGTATATGGAACAGACAAACGCAGAAATGATAAACATCGTAGTCACGGAAGGTCGGGAGATGGGAACTGGACAGAATACAATTTAACGGGAAAAAATCATTAATCATATATTCAATAAAAATAATTAAGAAATAATAAAGTGTTTTTGAATAATTTTGAGAAGTAATAATGTCCTCCATTTCGATGTGTTTCTATTTACAGTTATTTGTGTAATAACATGTTTACGAACTCTACCGTATTTACAATATTACACAAAGGGTTGTTGGTGAAACAAAATATTGGAAATAAAAGCAAAAATTTAATTGACGATCGCGCAAAAAAAATATTGGTCTTCCGCCATCATTTCATGTTTAAATCAATATCTGAGTATGCTTACGTGTTAAAATGAAAAAAGTTGTAATCGTTGATGGGAATGATTTAATTTCACTTGAGTAGAAGATTTGGGCTTGAATTAAGCGGAGCAAATGAAGTCTGTAGGTGACGTGACTTCACCCTGAGCTACGAGTATAAGAGAGGGAAAAAAGGAACAACCACTCACGAGTTCTGGAGGCTCAAAGGGAAACTCTGAACGCACTTCGTCCAGTAACCAGAGATTAGCGTGGTCTCCAAACATAATGTTACCCTTATTAAAAGTGAAATGTTCCAAAATTCTACCGAAATTATTATTTGACCAGTAAATAAGGTTTATCAAATATTTATTTCTTGTTACAATTATTATAAGCAAAAGAAGTGAAACACTTACAGAAGTGAGTTCAAACTTTTTATGACGTTCAAAACATTGTCAAATATCGATCAGACTGTGATTGCGGAGATAATGGCCACTACATGAAGTGGTTCATCCGTCATCTTTTGTGACTGCTCAAGGCGATCGGGCAAAATCATTTGATGGCATTGTGGTTTTTACGTACTATAAAGAGAAAAATAAAAATAAAGGGAAGAATGAAATTAAGAATGAAAAAGGAATGTGCGTCCACAATTTACGTGCCACTATTATCCTTAACAGATAAAAGTTAAATGAATATTTTAAAAATTATAAGACTGACAGTCCGCTGTCGTAGAAAGTCTTGACACTCGAGTTGAACATTAATAAAACGTTAACTCGTTGCTTCACACAAAAATGAGTTACATCAAAAATTTTTCCTGTTTCATTCTGCAATTATCAGTTTGAATTAAAATTGTTTATTGTATTCTATATCAATTTTATTGCAGGTATAAGGAAAGAAATCTCTCATCTCTTTCAATCGGAGCGCTGAATTTGAAAATTTATTTCTTAAAAACGACTCACCCGATTACAACCAAATTTTAACATGACTTAAAATTACTTATAAAATGAAAAATCCTTCTCTAATTAGCACCAAAACGTTTTCTCGGTTCTGGGTGTCCTCAAAAGAACGATATTGGTCTGGTTATGAAGCTATTGACCTCTTTAATTCAATTGATTAGTTGTATAAAACATTCTAAAGCGTGTAGTTTTTGTAACGATGAATATTTAAGAGAACATGTGCACTCACTGAAGAGTATAACCATCGCCTGGCCAGCCGAACCCCGTGCGTCGTTGCCGCGTTGGACTCTCACCCCGCATGAGTGCAGTGAATCTCAGGTGCAGTCTTGCGTTGCTGTTATTTTTTGAGTTAAAATATATCAATTTGTTCTAATTAATATTTTAAAAACTTAATGTTTACCATTTCACGTAGCCATTTCTCATTTGGTGTGAAAGTTGTTCAACCGTTGCCTACTATCTACAAGATATTTGCGAAGTTACTTTACTAACCACTCTTCATATTAACAATTTTAACATATATAAAATATTTACAAGTCTACAAGCCTGCTGCGAATCCAGTCATCGTCTTCATAATCACTGTCATACGATTCAGATAAATAGTCATTCAAGTTTATCACAATAGGGTCAATAAAGAGCGCGTCTTCTGTTAGTCCATCGCTTTTTCAATAATGTTTTTCTATTTTCTCGGTGCTTCCGATACATTTCTTCCTGAGTAGTTTTCACATGACAAACCGGTCAACACGGCAGCACCGGACAATCCCCACCTCTTTCTGTTATTAACAATTTTCAACCTCTTTCCGTCACTGAGATAATCGTCTACTTTATGAGGGGAGAATAAAACTATTTACACCATCTTTCATATCCTCTAGGACACTTTCGTTGATTAAACAATGTAGGATGAATCAATATTATGGTAACAATGATTCTCATCGTGGTTTGTGTTATTTATCTCAGTTACCTTTCCAGAACGCGAGAGAGGAAGTTAATTATGGATTATGTTTCGGAGCTCCATGACTTACGAAGAGGAAGCTTGGAGATAATAGTTATCATCTACCTTCTTCGCACCTTTAGAAACATTCATGCTAAATACTTCTAATTGCTTAGAATACTGTTGATTTATGCACGTGATTCTTCGACAAGGATCGCAAATACAATCAAACTTCCGCCAGCTAATAATTTGTTGAAGGAAATTACAATATTCTAATGTACCTCACAATACACGTTATCTTATCTTGAACACTATTTCATATTGCTCTACTGACATGACATGAAGGTGAATTTGGCGTGAGTTGTTTTCAATTCTCCATAACAAGAGATCACATTCGAAAATAAAATTAATTTGAAAATTCAATCCGAGATGCGGAATAAAATAAAAATTAATATGGTGTTAAACATTTTCAGAAAATTACGACAGCCAGTTTTCTGAAAAGTTTTCACATTTTTACGACGAAATATAATATTATTTTCACCAGCTTAAATTTTTTGCCAGCTTGACACAAATGAAACTGAGTTGCCTTACACAACAACGTTTCCTGGCCACGACAATTGAAATTCTGTCCCTGCTCGAGGTGTCTACCGTTTCTTCCCTGGACGCGTGTAAAAATGTGCGCCATCAAGCGTTGAAGGGATAAGTGGTGAGAGGAGCCCTTAGACGACCCCTAAGCAGGGAGCAGACAGTTATTGCGGTGGCGTTGATAGCGAGGGTTGCGATGGAGGGAGGGAGGGTGTAAATCCTACGTGGTCACTCATCTCCCGTGTCGAGGAAAAAGGAAGCGAAAGTTGGCTCGCAGTTCTCTAAAAGAGACTTCTGCGTGTTTCGCCTGAAACAATAGGTTTAAATGAATCGACTAAAAATATTCAGTTTACCCCACTGCAATTACGAAACAACGTTAATTCTTAGGTGATAGTGAGATACTAACAAATTGCGAGAGACATATCGGTATGCATAAAATCATCCAAAGACAAATAATTTTGTTCTGCTCATATTTCTGTACTTTTAATTGTTAATTTTCAATTCAAAGTTTCAAAATTGGCTAAAACTTCTGTTTGTTTTTTTAATCGATATATCTGAAAAGGGACTCAACTAAAGCACATGAAATTTTCACTATTTTTTTATTATGAATGTATTTCTCGTTTCAGTCAACTAAGGACCACGATGATGAATGCTAGTAAGGCCCAACTCTATCAGATAATATAATATTTTCCGGGCCGTTAGGACGTGGTCTATTGGGATAGAACCAGAACGTTTCGCCTGCGACTGCGGCAGAATCTTCAGCGGCGTGGACGGAGACGTCTGTTCAGGAACTCGCTGGTATCTGACCTGAACGAGTTCCTGAACAGACGTCTCNAACGATGAGCGCCTTATGGCGCAGGCGTGGATCCCTTCTTCAACACCCAAGCTTCAACGGCCCGGAAAATATTATATTATCTGAAGAAACCGGTCGTGAAAGCCTACAAGCCCAACTCTATGTTTGATGGCTCACTAGACACATCGTGAAACGTTTTGAGAAGAACAGAATCTATATGGAAACTAGATTGCCACATTCGAGTATTACGACTGCACTGGTAAACCGCAGAGAGTAAACTTTTCAATTAATATGAAATGAGACACAGAAGTGGAAAACTTAATTTTTCCTGACGAATCGAACCTGGGATATCTTCGTGTTTTTAGTGTATAGTAATTAAAACGTAAAAGTCCATCGTATAGTTTTAAATACTAATTATATTGAAAATAAATTAAATGTAACTAAAATGCTTAAATGATGTAATTGTTGCATTTGCGTAGCGTCTCCAGTTTTACCAAAATTAAATGTAAAAAATAATATGTTCGTACATTATCATCCGCAACATTCACATTGCCATCCACTCACCAAAAACTGTAAATTATAAAACTATTTCTGTGTTAAACTATTTTTCTGTGTTATCCTTGAGTTTCCTTTCAATACCGGAGAGTACCACTTTCAAACAAGTATTGTCATCAATATAGTTCCACATACGGTTGTAGAAAAAGCAATAATTTCAGTAATTTTAGATTTTTGCCCTAATTTTTTTAAAACATAAACACATAATGGACAAATAAAAAACATTTCTTGATATTTTGTACAAGTTACAAAACACAGTTTTCACTGATTTTTACTGTGGACGGTAATAGAGTTTTTTGTCACATCTCATAACTTTCTAAGACAAAAAAGACAACCTGATGATGTAGATACATTTTACTAATAAATTCTTCTTCACTGACGGACGAGTTATGATTTAAAATTTCAACTATATCCAAAACCTATATTTTTTTTTCCAGAAAATGTTCTATGATCTTAAATGAGAATCACCCTTCATAGGCACTTCATAATGCTCTTCATAGGCATTAATTCCCCCCCCCCGCATCTCCCTCGGAAGGTTGGGGGTGGGCACTTCCTCTATAGGGAAGGTTAGGTGCCGGGATCGAAATTATTGAACAGAATGTGTTATTTACGCTTTTTGATGTCAAATGAATTTTTTTTGACATTATTCAAATGATTTATACGTATAAAACCCCTATTTTGGTAATAGGGTAAAATGTTCGAAGGGGTGGCTATCAAAGGGTGGGGAAACAATTAAAGCAGTATGCTTAGTCATTTCGACACCCTTTGGATCTGTTTCAGAACATCTAAAAAATTCACCCCTCAATTGGCAGTGATTTTCGCTATGGATGACTTGTATATCTAGATTCTTTGAGAGCACTTAGTTGAGTCTAAACACTCAAGATTAGTCTCCCTGACATTTTAAAAGTGTGAATTTTTTTGGAGAAATTTTCATCCCTTTATACATTAAGGGTCATTGAGCGCGAAGAGAGAAGCAGGAAACCTGTTTTAAGGGAAATCTCTTGATATCATACTGAGGGAGGTGCGGGAAGGAGAGAACCTTGACGCAAAAATTCTCCTTGGTACATCTCAAAGCATAGAAGTAATGTTGATATGAATACCTCCACCGCTCCGCACATTTCTCCCCATTGCCAAAATTGTTTGAATAATGTAAAAGAAACAATTCATGGGCGCAAATAACATATTTTATTCAAAAACGTTTTGTTTAAGCACCTAAGCATTACTATATAGGGAGTGTCGACCCCTTCACCAACCTAATAAGTTACATTTCCGACAACGCGTTTCGCATATTGAAGTAGTCATCATAACTGGTCCAGATGGCTACAAATTCCAATTATCTTCTATTGATTTTCATGTCCTTTTTTGTGGAAAACATTTATTCTGATTCCATTTAAAATGAAGGTTAATTGTGAGATGGGTTTGAGTTCAGATTTCCCATTTTATTGTGTAACCGGAAATGTACGAAAACCGCTGTCAGTTAAAGAGTTGTCTTAAAAACAATAACAAAGAATGATAATCGGCATGACCTGGCCATAGAATTTAATATTACGTAGACGCAGGGGTCTCTGCCGTAGGTAGTCCCGTGTTAACATAAGACAGAAGATATTGTGAGGTGTTGCTCTCTGTCTCGTACATTCTCTTGGAGGTCGAAAGGAGGACAGGTGCGCAATGGCTTTCCCCCACCCAAGTCAATGTGCGACAAAGACAGAGAAAACGAACTTGAGACAATCGGTACATAAGATCAATGGGTCTATATCATATGTAAGTCTAAAGATCTGGCAATTTTTTTTTGTGGGGCTTTACGGCTTGTCGTCATTGGAGCCCTAAAATTTTGTACAGGTAGGGAAAATGCAGTTACGCACTAGGGAGAGTCAACATGACTCTCCGCGCGTGTGGGACTCGCCGAATGATTCAACCATACCCACTAAAAGCTCTCATGAATTAGAACATACCAAAACATATCTCAAAACATACATCAAAACATTGAGGACAAAAAAGTTAGGGGAGACAAGAAATGAGGGGTAGGACAAAAAATGAGGGCGGAGACAAAAATGAGTAAAATGAAAGATACCCTAGCCCTAATAGCGTGGGGATAGAAAAGAACAAGAGGTGACGAAGGAAGGTCAGAAAAGAGAAAGGAAGGAGCCTATACAAGTAAGTGGAAGTGCCACACTCAGCTCGGGGCCCCGTGTTTGCCAAACACGTACTTACTAGATGCAAGTCCCCTGGGGGGATCTGGCAAATAAGGAAGGAGTTGGAGTAAAACCTCTTCATTACGAACCACAAAATGCTGTACGGTTATGGTGGCGTGGAACCGAGCACAATTCAAGATGTTAGGCGAATACAGTCAACACTTACCCAACTTTCCGGTTACAATTGCTTAGATTTACGGTACTCATGACATACATGGTGTTAAATAAATAAATTCTTCATTAACATTGCAACCGATCTTCCCTGAACAATTCATCTTTATTACGTTGTCACGGAAGCTCTTAAACTGTTCGCACACACAAAGCATGGTTTCCATACACCTGTTGCAGCATGTCATGATATTGCTTCGACATTTTCTCAGGAATGAAACAGAATTCACGTTCGAATGTTACTTTACTACAACTTCGTTCACCTTCACCTTACTTTGAGGATGTGTACACAGAAACTACCCGTGTAGACAAGAACATGGCTTCGCGAACCATGATTGACTGATCTTGTTCTAGAAGTATCAACAACATTGAACGCTCACAACAATTCATTCATGAGTTTACTGATCACAAGTGTATTTTATAAATAATTTAATATATATTATAACTCGAAAATGTCATATATCCCTCAACCATCACGACGAGTTGAGTTTTTAGTGGTGATTAGGTTTCAATCACTTCTTACGAAGAAGGTGACCGAGTTGAAAAACATTGTCAGAATGTCCTAATACTCATACGTGACATTTTCCCGCGTGTCGATGAGATTTTTCATTGCAGTGTCTGTGATATAACTGATACCAAACCTGCTGCGAACCGATGGTGAGTCTGCGATATTACATATTTTCTATCCTCTCCAGAAATGGGAGCTGTTATTTCATAGTTCAATATTTTATGTCACACTTTTGTTTGCCAAGTAATACCTTATATACATAGTGTTTGCCATTCACTATTCCTAGTTTGAAAAAAAAGAAGTATTTCTACTATTGTTAAGAATTTAAGGCCCAAACAACATGAATCTTTAGTAATATTTCAATAGTATTTAAATATCTCGTTTTATTGTATTGTGACGCCACATTGCACGATACTTGATGCGTCATAGCGTCGGTTCATGATACAAAAATGTAATGGCAGCGTAATCATAAAAATTCAGGTTTTTGTTTAGTTGCTCCATGATAAGTTCCGAATCTTGTGAAAGACTTAATATTGTATAACTATGAATTTTCTATGATTTTTATATATTGGTAGCTCGTTGTCCAAATTTGTATAAGAATACCACAATATTTTAATCATTCGTTTCTCCATGTAAACGCATACCGTTCCGAATTAATATGATGAATAGATAATAACATTCAATTTATTTCAAAATGGTATGGATTACTGCTCGCAAAGACTGGAGGTCATCTACTGCTCAATAAAATCATAGATTCACTTACGAATCCCCATTCAAGTTCTCTCGTTGCTTGGGACGAAGCCAACAACACCTGCATAATTTGTGACCATTCCGCGCGCTATTTTGTCAGCATAGGACGTCATTAGAAGTAACTCAATTCTGTGGTTGACACTCCTCTGGAAATAGGAGATGCCCTTCGTCCGGCAAACGATATTAGTTTGTAGCTGCTGCGCCAACACTAGTATTGGGTTGTGACGTGGTGAGGAGAGGGTAGGGAGGCACGGGAACGGTAGGCGAAGCAGAAAGGTCACGTTAAGTTACATTACGAGGAAGGTTAAGGAATAATGAAAGGGAAGGAAATTAAATGTGATTTATATATTACTTAAGAAAATCAGAGTGACATTTAAGAATATGAAGTTTTGATCAATAATTATAAAATGAACTAAGTTTGTAACACATGAACTGGACAGGAACAATATAATCTATATAAACTTGTTTGTCCGGGACAAACCGCGCCTCGGTAGACATAACTACCAACGTTTCGGCCATCTTGCAGTAGACTTCATCAGGGCAATATCAGGATCGTACAGACCTAAGTCGCTGTCAAACAGCGGAGTCGACGTACGTAGTAATTTAAGCTGTACGAAACTGACATTGCCCTCAAGAAAATCACAGCAAGATTCCGAAACGTTGGTAGTTATGTCTTCTCAGTTGCGGTTTGTCTCGGACAAACAAGTTTACGTTGACTCCGGCCGCAGAAGTCTACGTTTACGATATCATCTTTTTTTTAGAGGTGGCGTTGGATTGACATAATAATTCACTCGTTTGTGAACTCTTCGTTTCGCATTCCAGGCACACCCTTCCAGCTTAAAAACACCCGGGGCACACTCCCCCATCGTGAACCTTTGGATGACACACTTAAGGAACGCTTCGTCTGTGCTCTAGGCACACCCGCTCACCATAAGTCTGCATCAGGAACACACGAGGAATGCATAAATTACATTCAGGGATCACTCGCGGCACGCCCTTTCGCTCCTAGGCGTTTACTTTTGAATTTTTGAACATTCCGAGGGCCAAAGGATAGACTTGAATGAATACTCCAGGTACTCTTCGGGAGTTCCTCATTTTCATCAGATTTCATCAATACAGAGAGAGAAATATTTGGAAAAGGAACTTGAAATTTAGACCAGAATTTTCTAACGTAATTAGGAGCAAAATAATTGTCTGAAAAAATATACTTGGTGTACCTCTGAGTACGGCTAACTGTGGTACTCTACAGGAATTCGGAGTTCTACCGTTAGAAGTAATAATTAATATCAGGGTCATCAAATAAAGAAGAACGAATCTCCGCTTCATCTAAGTGTGTTCTGCAGACCACAAGTATACTGCCTTGAACTTGGCCAGTGATGATATCACTTGTAGCCATTTATAAAAATTTGATGAATGGAAAAGCATGTCTCTGCATGAGAAACATGCCAATATGTATACTCGTGCAAATGGCTGTCAGCTACCCTCAGCAATATTGGGAGCACAAATAAGATGATGACAATAATCATTATTATTAGGAAATATAGTTATCATTTTTATTGTAAAATTCTGTTATGTAAAACGTAAATTACAGTTAGCGGAAATAGTTTATAATAAAAATACTCAATGTTAGAATTCTCAAAAAAAATATTTCCGCGTGTATGTGAATTTAAATGAATGAAATACTAAAAATTAAAAAAATTATTGTTGAGAAATTCTAAATAATGAATTGTCTCATGGTTGTCTCTGTCATATTACGAGTTTGTGAGTCTTCTTGTGAAAACCCTCTTCGACTACGCCTTTTTTTCAACCATGCAACCAAGTCGCTTTGCCTGCAATCAACGCCCTTGAAAGTCTTGACCCTCCGCGGTCAGTGTGGGGACCCACGTCATCACGAGCAGCCAAAGGGACACAGCCACCCTTCTGTACTCATTACTAAGGCGATGAACGAAACGTAATCACACGATTAATTGGAGATGGAGAGAGTTCAAAACGCTCCCCGAAGCTTCGTACGCAAAAGGCTCCGAAATGAAATAGTGTTCCATGCTAATTATTAATTAATACTTGAAGCTGTCGTAACTCAGTTAAGGACTATGCGAGAGCAAATGAAGTGGTCAGTGGTATTTGATTGTAAATTACGACCTGAATATCACCATTCTCACTCCCGATCTCACGAACTCTATTAGATTACGTGTCATGTATAAGGTTCCTCATAATAAATAAGTGGATTTTCGATACGAAGGGACTTTGATCGCAAAGTGAATAAGAATTTGGTATGAAGATTATAAACCAAATACATTATTAACATTTATCACGGATACTCGAGATTGTACTTTTTTCTTGACGTGAGCTGTAATATACCTAATTGTCATTCAATGAAACATTTTTGTTAATGAGAGGCCACTCTTCAATGTAAATGAGGGGAAATAATTAATGAATTTCTTCGACTTTGTACTTCATTTGCTATATGTTTTTGAAATTTTAAAGATATATTTCGTTATGTATACTTTGGGGGCATAGGTAAAATAAAATTGTTAGTATTACAGTTACAAAAAATATTATCTATTTTGCATGACCTTATCCAGGTAGCCAGAAAGTCTCTGATATATACAGGATTTCCCTAATCCGTAGAGCCGATTTTCTACACCGGACATCATAAAATGATTGAACACGATTATATTTAATTCTATGCACCGCGTGAATAAAATTATTCAATTTGATTCTCAAATATACATTTCATGCGTTTCCAGTTTTCTTAGATCAATAAGCACGTAACATATTTCGCTCCTTTGGAATTATTTCTCATGCTTTGTCTCAGTCTAGAATTTAAAAAAAATCATAACTTTACAGCGAAAACAGAGTTAATTAAAAGATAGAACCCAGGGAGAAAGGAAATTTAAACTTAGCGCCAGGTTTGAGCGCGTTCTTCCTTGCGCGATGTGTGGAAAAGATTCTCAGGAGATAAACATCAATGTAAACACACCCTTTGGGAGTTAGCGGCGCGTATCTTTTTGTAAGCACTCGATTGGCTATTGGCTTAGCACATGATCTAGATAGATTCGGAGTGGAGTGACGAGAGGAGAAAGGGAGGTAATTTGCCGTGTATCGCTCTCATTACAATCAAGACCATCCGGGGTTGATGGTTCTCACTCTATTGAGACTTTCGCGACGTGTAATCGTCCGAGATAGGCGTAGTTGTTCGGAATCGTAGTAAGTTCTCCGAAGCAGATCGGGAGTACGTGAGAAAGATATTTTTTCGAGTACGTATTACTTTCTATCACGTATAAAGCTCTCCAAGTGAAGCACCAAATGTCCGGATGTATAACGCGAAAGTTAAAACGCGACGTGATTTATAAGCATAAATATGCTGTTTAATACGAGAATTCGCCGCGGGCTAGAAGCCGCGAACAGTACGACCGTACGGTGGACCGTCGCGCCAACGAACAGCAGACGCAGGCAGAGTGGTCAAGGTCGCTACCGGGAAAGGCGAACGAGCGGTACGAAGCGGCCATCTGCGAGTACGACGAAGTCGTATATTAAGGAGGAGGCTGTAAGACGAAAAAATATGGAGGAAAAATATTTGTACATGTCAATTCTATGTTCAATTTTGAGAAATCAAAATAAAATTGTGATAATCTGCATCTGAGTTCCGAATCCTTATTTTTATTTAATCTAAATGTGTCTGTGTGAGTTGATTAATATTATTTTATTCTATAAGGGTACATTAGAATATATATATATAAATGAATCTTTTAATAGGAGTCTTCAAAATAATTAATAGTTATACCACTTACCTAGCCCACTTTTCCGGGTTACTCTGAACTGCTTCACTTACCCCAAAACACAATCAATAAAGGAAGAGTCGGAGTTCGGCCCATTTTTATTTTCGTGAAGTATACACAAATCCTTCATACAGGAAACTCAACACTTGTAAAATTTGGTTTAGTTATTTATTTACATAAAAATACACTCCACAATTACTCCCAAAAGAAACACAACCCACCTACATATTCCACTGGCACACTCCCATTACAAAGTATCCCTCAAAATGCACAATCATAATTCTAGAAAATAACATAATATATCTGCTCCCTTTGATTACTTCAGACAAATGCAAGCTGGTTTATGGAATGTTCAAGTTAGAGTTCATCATATAAATCTAGAGAGTTTTGAATACAAATCCATTTGCAGTGGCGCTTTATCTTTAACACCATTATTAATAACAATTAATTAGTGCCACATGAGTCTTGGGCGAAGTAATGCAGCTTGATAATGCTAACAGTGTACTGTATACAGCAATTCATTGAATTACGTCATTNTCTCGTACGGTCAGCAGCAGATCTAATTCTATCTCCAAGAGGCCACGAAGCGCCCTCTTACGATCAGCGGCGGAACTAATTCCACTGTCAGAGGACACGGGACGCCCTCTTACGATACCACGCAGAGGCTCAACCAGCAGCGCCATCACGTGGCAAGATACCGTACCCCAACGCTATCATCTACCTACGTCAGGATTTATCAGCAGAGGTGCCATCTTGTGACGAGGAGAAGAACTTCATTAACCTCGTAACCAGCTTACCCAAAGTCGTGAGTCGAACGAGAAAAAGGCACAAATTCATAAAACTTTCATTTGCCTGTTGTTGTCACCCTGGTGTTATTTATTGTTTTCTTACGATTCAATTATTTGTTTGCATTGATCCTGCATAATAAATCTTGTCCTGTTTAACTTTTTTGAAAAGGAAGAATCTTATTGCGAAACAATCTCCGTATCGAGACTTGTGAAGCAATAAAAAATCTTCCCCGAC
>NNCF01137242.1:54235-74705 GCA_002313205.1 Laupala kohalensis
CTCTTCTCTCTCTGAAATTCGTATTAAATTATTGAAACAACTTCCTTTCGTTATATTATTTAAAACATCAGAGGCAAGACAAATAAAACTGAGATCAGCAAAGCGAAACACATTTTCATCAGTTCTTTTTAATCAAAATGTTTCAGGTGTACAATGAATGCGTATTCTCCACAAGAAAGTTCACGAGCAAAGTTAAACTAGAAATCCGTATAAACACGTATGGAATAATATTAAAAAACTGGTGAATTTTTGGAGGTGCGGATAAGAATTTACTACTCCTGTATCTGTCAAAATTAAACAAAAAAGTTAAATGAATTAGGATGCACCCTTTAAGTTTTCACTTGTTATGATAATTTTGAACATGTAAGGATTAGCACTAACATTCTTTAAATTAAAAAATTACAACTAGTATTTTACTGGAATTCTTCTACCAAAAATAGAGAAAGGAAACTTGAACATGAATAACTTTGGTAGCTTAACGTATGTAGTTATACTATTTCACTTAAACTGAATCAACGAGTAAAAGCATTGTTTGTTTGCATTTCTTCCCTGAATATTCAACCATTTTGAATGAATTCAGTTTTTCGGCTATTTCCGATCAATTTGAAAGTAAGTTGCTTGTAATTTGAGGAGTTAGACTATATTTTCATAGGATTTAATATGGAAACAAATGTTTAATGATAGTGAATAACTAACTATATTTTAAACATAAATGTTGACGGAAAATGGTGATAAAGTAGTAAAGAATTAAATACTATCTATATTCCGAGGTCAATTGTTCGAGGCGTTGATTTCTATAGGCGCAATTATAATTTACAATAAAAAAGTGGCAATTTTCAACATTGAACTTTTCGCAGCCCACTTACATCTTTTGCTTTTTTTATGTGTTTCTATGCAATCTGAAAGAAATTGCGTAGAGTGCTGATGTACTCGCTTCTATAAGTAAAATGGATTAAATCAAGATAAAATAACGAGATTCAAAATAGATAAATTAAATTGATGGCATTACGGTACCCAAGTTATATCACTACTGTGTGGTAAATGAATTGTAATTAAAAATGTGTTTTAAAACCAATTCAATTTGTATTCAGCATTTTAATAAAAATAAATAAAAAACTTTTTAGCGAAATAAAGATATTCAGGGAACGTTTACTTGGTAGTCGTGGGATGATGGCAACTTTATCTAAGAATGATAAATTTTACCTCCAACCCTTCAGTGCAGTTGAAACCCTGAGTCCGCTACACAAATTCTTTCCATCTTCTGACGTCAGTTCATGGAAAACACCCACCCCTCTGTTCAGACTTTTCTTTCTTTCTTTTTTGTTGTTGTAACATTATTAAGACATTTCTGAACTCACTCTTTGTGCAAAGGTGACATGAGCATTGTGAACAACGACGCCTCATATCAATTATTCTGGCGGCGATTCCCGCCAGAATTTATGCAATTGTCGCGACGTCCTGCTACGCGATTGGAGCGTCAACTCACGCTACAGCGCGAGTCAATGCACAGCCAGCCAGACCATGTGCTGGCACCGCTCGCGAGAGCGATCAAACACTCTCTCGCCCGCTGCATTCGTGAGAAGTCGGACGAGTCACTGGCCCACTGCTCTCCAGAGAAGTCTGACGGCCACTCGCCCGCTGCATTCGCCAGACGTCGGACGATCACTCACTCTCTGGACGGGCATTCATCCACTCGCCCTCTGGATGGACCTGCAGCATGCCACTCATCGCCAGGCACTTTACCGCAGCAAGCATTTACATCACCGGAGGGGCACATGCGTCTCGCCTGGCTCCCTCTCTGGTCACTCATCACTTGCCTCGCCAGTAGACACTTTCTCGAGGTCACCTCACCCGAGCAGTCGGCAAATGGACAGTCACAATCCGCACGCCACTCGTCAGCAGTCAGCACTAGACTCGCTGTCAACGCATCTCATTACGGCGAGCTACGCAACATGACTCACTCGCCGCAACATGTCGGCTCGTTGCGAGGAGCATTCAAGTACAGGGCACTCATTCGCCAAGCCCTCTTCACTCTCCAACTCGACTTCAACGTCATCTCAGCTGGTTTCCAGAATCATCTCATCACATTCTATCTTGAAAAATCAATATTATATCATTATTCTTCATTACTTTCATAGTATGTTTCATTAAATTATTTGCTGGCAATCACTACTCATCTCACACCTTCATCCTTTCATCATTCATTAGTCATAACATTTTGATCCTTCGAGCCCTATGAGTAGATAAAGCAAGCAAATTGTCTCCATATCCTTTCATGTATTTGTTCTACGGAATAAAAATTTGATAACACATTTTCGGTTCTCTGAGCGGGATATCAATGTGCAGCTATTTTTTCTACGGGACAAAATTGTTTGCACCCCCCCCTTTCTTATCCGACTCTCTTTCACTTGGAATATAATGACCTCTGTTCGGTGCCAAAAATTTTCTCCCTCCTAGGTACGTTATTTCGTCGGCTTCTTCACACAGTACGTTTTTATTCATTCTTCCTTGTTTTCTTTCTTTTATTTCATAATTTCATTTCAATACTTTTTACGCTTCATTTAATAATTTCTATGTTCGTATTTTCGAGTTATTTTTCATGTATATTT
The DNA here is from genome assembly GCA_002313205.1 of Laupala kohalensis. NCBI lineage: Eukaryota > Metazoa > Arthropoda > Insecta > Orthoptera > Trigonidiidae > Laupala > Laupala kohalensis. Next base: position 56,845 of record NNCF01137242.1, read on the forward strand.
TTCCAGTTGTATGCTACTGATGACGGTATCTATGCAGCCGAAGAAGCTTTTTATCGAAAATAAAACCATGAGCAACACAATAACGCCTTATGATTTATCAGTCATAAGACTTTTATACCTTTTTTCTCGTTTTATTTAGAACATTTTGTATGTGAAACTTGAAGTATTGTTGTAATAGCTTTGTTGTTGTTGTTATTATTCATGTTAAATTATTCGTAAGGTTCACACCATCATCGCATCACGTAAATAGTATTTTCCGATCACATCATATATCAATGATTTGAGGTTGCTATCGATCATTATAATTCAGAAGGTATCAGATAACACGTTTCTATTTCTTCATATTCGGACGAAAACGTAATTCTCTAAACATAATAATTAATAATTCTCGTAATTCATGTTGGTGTAAAATTTAGATTTTGAGTTCCATTTGTTTTTATTTAATAGCTTCACATACTCGTTCTCTTTTATTACTGAATAAATTTTTAATTTGATTTATCTAATTAATATATCCATTCATCTCATATTTGTTATTACCCGCGAAATATTTTTTACGGCCTGCGAGTTATACTTCATTATAAATCAAATTTACCATCAAACGTTGGGAAACATAGCTTTGTGTTATTAATCTGTGCTACCAGAATTAATACTTGACGGGGCATGTACGTTGAGATAAATTAGAGAATTATGTTTGTAATTACTCATGATATGAAAACGTTTTATTTTAATTTTAAATATTAAAAATATTTTTTACAAATAAATAAATATACTATTTATTTTTTCAGGTTAAAATAATGTAAACCTGTTCATGAGAATAGAAAAATCACGTTACAAATAAATAAATATGACTCACTTGTTTTATTATGCCGAACCCTATCCCTTGTCGGCTCGGTTTCTTGAGAATGTGGATAAATAACTCACGGGCTTAGGTAAGTTGGACGGCGCTGAATTAGTTAATTAATATATTATAATGATTGTATTTATGAGTGTAAGAATAAGAACAATACATTACACTAATTAGAGTATTTGTTTTTGATGATTTGTTTTCGAACAAGGATAATTGAAAAGAATTTCAGATAACAAATTGAGTCACGGTAATTGTCCCCTCATCAATCGTATTTCCTGTGTTTCTCAGCCTGCGGAAAACAAAGGAGGTAAGTTTTCGCAGTCGGTTGTTTCATCAAGGCTGCCAACCATCTCACGCTTAATTTCTGCCGAGAGCACCACTTCACCGTCCCTTCGATCGTTCGCGGAAACGAACCTCCTCCCGATCCTTCCTTCTCCATCCGAACGGAAGACTCTTCACCCACTTGTCTCTTCCGATATCTTTCCCTCTCCATCCCTCCTCAATTCTCGCCATCCCCCTCCTTCCTCAGCTGCTACGACCCTCCCTTAATGAATATGCAACGTATTCAAATGAGCACAATCCTTTGCTAACCATTTGTGGCTTTCGATTCGGAATTAATTAGGAACGCGGCGTGCCGAAACCAGGACCGGGCAATTGCTGTCGTTCGCTCATTGTCAATTTGCGTCCGTTTATTCCGATTTTCACCGTCCTTTTTCGAATAATACGATAAAATAATGTTGGTTCTTGGTCACTCCAAGTGTTTGAAACCGTTAATCAAAAGTGTCTTGAAAAATGTTTGTGAATACTTCGAACTAATTAAGGATAAACACTGTACTTTATACTTAAGTGGTTTTACAGACAGAGAATTGAATCTTTTAAACGTTTAAAATTTGTACCTACAAATGGGGATGAGATAATATAAAGTGATACCGATATAATTTTTAAAACATACCTTATATTTCATTTAAGCAATGTATGACTATTAAGTGTTTGGATGAAATACATTGTGTTATATGAAATAGTAATTTATTTTTCGGAAATTAATTACTTTTCAGATAAATATTTTTTTAATTGCAGTCCTCAATGTATTTTTTTAATCATTGCCACCAATGCCATATTACGACATTGTTAGGTGATTCAATCTGCAAACCGATCCAAATAAATGAGTGCTGTCCGAAAAGCGGATTTTTCTTATGACCCGCATGTTATAACAGATTTTACATAAATATTTCATCAAACGCTGGAGGGTACAAATTAGTGTTATAAACCTAAGCTGTCAGACTTAATACTTGAAGTTTCATATTCGCTGAGAAAAAAATGGAAAATTGTGTACAGAATTACCCAGTCATACACTAAAATATGACAAAATTATTCTAATACGAAATTAATTTTAAAAAATATTATTGAATTTTTCCAGTTTGAAATAATGTAAATTTGTTGATGAGAATCAAAATATCGCGCTACAAATAAAGAAATAAGTTAGTCCATTAGTTTTATTCGTCGGGCAGCATTTTGTCAAATCTCACCCCGTGTCAGCCATAGCGATAAAAAGTGTATAAAAAATGGCCGACGGCCTAAGGCAATTGGACAGCGCTGAATTGAATTATTATTTTGTACTTCCATCTTGCATCTCTCTTCCCAATTTTATAGCGTATGTTTTATATCTAGTAATTTTAATTTGTATATTATATAATTTGTATCAGTTTTGGGTATTCTTCTTTTATCATTCCCATTTTTATAGCACGTATTGCAATTAGTAATTATATATAGTACGTAATTTGTATTCATAATCGGTCGAAATAGCTCTCTTGTAAAATAAAAAGAAACAGAAAGGAAATGTCAAAAACAATTAATTTAATTTATAATTTCATGGACCAAAGGACATCGATACAATACTAATATAAAATGATTTGTAGTACTTTAACTTCGTGGAAATACATCAGTAACAAAGTGATTGTCGCTCTAGAAAAAATGTTGAAGACCATAGAATGAAGTGAAAGGAGGGTTTGTAGCAGGAGGTTATATCAAAATTTGATAAGATTAAATTTTCAGTATATGCTAGTAGGTTTCAGGACAGCGATCTTAAGTCGAAGGAATGCACCTACTTTATTTAGCATAAGTTTTCAATATGTGACTCAAAGCTCAATTTTTGGTGACCATAGCAGTTGTACTAAATGATTTGAGAAGTTATTAGATAACTCTGCATCGTTGCAGAGATGTTTCATGAGATTCCCGAAGAGCTATTAAACATTCTATACTCGATACTATTATAGAAAATTAACTAGAATATATTTGTACCTAGAGCATATGTTTTAAACATTCATTGTGGACAAGTAGTTGTCCATTTGAATTTCGAAAATAGTACCTTCGATTTACTCACTTTCTAGTGCATTATAGTATTTTCTTGTACAGTGGTCTTCCCACAAGAAAGTACCTTTCAATATCCTGCCTCGCAAAGGATGGTGCAGACTGCATTTGCGCCTTACGTACATAACTTACTTCCAAAAATCGTCCTTTGATGACCCTTAACCTGCAAACATTCTCCCTCAACTAACCCTATCCTGATCACAGAGCTGTAGGTGAGCAACGGAAATACCGCAGACAGAAGGGTCCGTAGTGAGTAAAAACATCTTCGTAATCCAGTATTTTCTTACGTTATAAAGCGAATGTTTTTATGGGTCAATCTCAGGGGATGGTTCCTTACATTGTCCTCTTTTTTTTTTTTTTTTTCATATGAAAATACTTTAACCATTCATTCAAATTTCTTCATTTTATCTTACAAAGACATCCAGGAACAGAGTTATATGTTCTCTGTACAGTACGTTGATGAACATTTTGTCAACGTGTTATTTGAGGAATTGGACAAGTAGATGGATACAGTTCTTATCATTATGAAATATAGAAAAACCTGGTTCACTCATTTTGTAGTTATAAAACATCATAGAAGATCGACGAACAGACAGATGGATAGTTCTTTAGATCAATATCCAACTAGAAAGGTATATACATGACTAAAAGTTACCTTCTCCGTAATAAGGATCACAAATACTCGAGGAGAAGTAATTTATCACAAAAATCATAGTGCATGTGAGCATAAGAAAGACCTTTCTTTTCATTTACTACTAAACTAGAGGTAACAAATTATAAAGACAATATTTAGAATAAGCAAAGAGACCCCCTGCGCCCATGCAAGAAGCATATAGCAGAGAGTCTGTTTAACAAAAAGACAACACAATGACAAACACTAAACACACAGACAGACATACATAAGGTATCTCCATCTACTAAATATTTTGAACCAAAATAACATACTAAGAACAACCTACAAAATCTCAACTACTTTTATTTATCACCATTTGCCCCCCCCCCGCACCCAGCGAAAAAAGCAGCCAGGAACGGGGGGTTTCCGTCCCCGCCACGAGGAGGCAGGTGATCCTTACTATTTAACAAAACCACCATAAACGCCAAACTTATATCTAAACATTTTATGAAACAACAAGAAAATAATAAAGAAAATATTTACACATTATATCATATATTTACACATTACTACATTGAACAAAAACTGACAAAGTACTCTTACATCAACTACTGTATATAATGAATAATACAAGAACAATAATAACAATAAAGGATACTAACTAACAGATTATACAAATTTATGAGGTCATAACAAAATGCCATTACAAAGATGTAACTAGTCTTAATTTACTTTCTCCCAGATGTCAACAGGAGATCAGGACATCGGTCAAATTTTGCAGGTGGTCATCTACCGAGCCGACAAGCGAGCTGCCTGCCTACCCTCGGACGACCACCATACTAATCGGATTCCCAGGCACGCAACGCACTGTCCCCAGCACTCTTTTGTAATGCTCGGTTATGCCGCGAAGAGTAAGTTGTAATCTTCTTCTCCGGAAAACTTCGCCAACGAAGCGGTGCAGCTCCCCAGGCTCTGTTGGTATTCCCGAAGCTGCCAGCTGCACTTGTAGTACCTCTTGGGGATATCGGAAAGCAATTCTGTTTCCTCCCGACGCTAGAGCCTGCACCAGAAATTGAAGCGCAGCCTCCAGCATGGGGGTCTCCTCCAGTCTCGCCAGAATATGATTATTCCGGAGACCGGAGTACACCCACTCGGGAGATATCTCGAAAGAAGTTGTGTCAAAAGAACAGGACTCTTGTTGCAACGCCTCCAGGTCCTCATCTATCACTCCAGATGGCGGTGCAAAGCATAGACCGAAGCAAAGAGTACAGAGACGCTCGCTTTGAAGCGAGGAAAGGTGTTGCCCCTGGTCGCTCGGAGATGTCAGCAAATCACTGGCCTCCGGACCTGTTTCCAGACCCGGTTCATGGGAATTGGCCGCCGAAACACTATTGACACCCCCGAGCGGTGATTCGTTACTCTCCGACATGGAGAGCTCCTCCTCACTTTTACCAGAGGAGATTGCGTCCTGATTGCACCAAGTTGGACAAGTGCACGGAAGGATTACCGTAATCTCCCGTGAAAAGCGCACGCACTTTGTCCTTGGTTCCACCTCGGTTTCAGAGTAAGTCTGAGCTCCCCCGGATCTGAACTCTTCAACCTCAGAACAAACAGTCTTACTCACTAGGTCGAGTACAAGGACTCTTCCAGTTTCGTAGTTCATATTCTCGGAACATAACAACCGCACGCCCTCCACCGCAGAGATAGGCACCGACCTACTGCCGGTTGTCGCCAACGTTATATCTCGATCCTGAAAAGTGAGGATAAAATCCTCACCAACACCGACCAACCTCCATCTTGAGCTATTGGGGCTATCACAATCCATCATTATCGTTTTCGTTGGCTCTTCCCGATATCTGGAATCTGACGAAAGACACACACGTAAATCGCCTCCAATACCTCAAATGCTAAAGTTCCGGACCGCCCGGAAGAAGAGACCCTCTAGCCCAGATTTAGATCAGTCGGCGATTTCGAATAACACAACTAGCAAACACCTCTAGCAGTTCCAGGGCAGCAGGATTTCCCAGAGCCGCAGCCACTACTCTCGGCTCTACGACAACACCGTACTTCTCCTCCAACTCTTCACGAGCTCGTGCGTGTTGCTCACAGTTATAAATTGCGTGCTCCGCAGAGTCCGGCACGCCACACTCACAGAACGTAGAGACAGCTAATCTCATATCGTAAAGTTTCTTTCTAAAAGGGCCATGCCCAGAGAGCAAGAACACCAGGTTTCTTGACAGCCAGAGCTTCTTCTTCCCGATGAATTCAACATCAGGGAGGATCTCTCTATGTTGGGCTTCACTGTCCTCCGCCTGCCAGCGCTCCTGCCAGATCCTGAGAACCTTCCTAGTAACATAGGTTTTGTCAGACACATCAGCATGACCCAGACTGTAGGAAACGTCATCCAACGAGTACGGCAGTCCCCTTCTAGCATTGTATCGTGCTCCTGCCTTCGCCACTTCCAAGTCAAGAGGCAACAAACCTGTCAGGACCTGAAGTCTGACAGTCGGGGCTGTTCTGTATGCCCCTGATATCGCTATTAGAGGAGCTCTTTGAGCACTCCTAAGCACCCTGCCGCACATCGTTAGCCGCGCCCTGTGCGCCCACACCGATGCGCAGTACAACACAATAGGCAGGAACGCTCCCCGGTTCTCCAGGATCCTGCGACAAATTAGCCGCTTCCTCGTCGATAACTTCATAAGCTTATAGAAAATGATTTTGGCCTTGGCCGTCACAGACTCGACATGCTCGAGAAAGTTTAGCTTCCGGTCCAGGGTGACCCCGAGGTATCTCTGCGATTTCACTGAACTAATAGATCTACCATTGAGTCTGATCAATGGGGGACGGTCAGCATGTGACCCCCTCATGGCCATGAGCGATGTTTTGCTCTCAGAAATAGCAAGCTTATTTCTGCTAAACCACATGGAGACAATAGCAAGCGAAGATTCACCTTGCTCCTCCACTTCCCTCCGACTGCTACCCTCCAGTATCAATGCCAGATCGTCGGCATACGTAATGTGCTTGAAACCCTGCGAGGAAAGCTCCCGAAGAAGCGGATCCATCACAAGGTTCCACATTACCGGACCAGAATTTGATCCTTGAGGGCAGCCCTTAGTTAGTTTCTTGGAAAACAAGACTCCTCCGTGAGACACACATGCCTCACGATCACAAAGATAATTCGCAAACAGACCATATAAGTTCAGTGGGCAACCCACTTCCCTTAGTCTTGTCAGCATGATTGGCCACCATGCATTATCAAAAGCCCCAGAGATATCAACAAAGATCACGGCCAAATGCTTTAGCTGGCTCTCAGATGTTATTTGAACCAGCTTTTGCACCGCGTCCTCAGTGGAACGCCCAGCCCTAAAACCATACTGTGTATCCGACAGTCCACAACCATCATCGACGCACCTTTTCAGCTTCCCAACCATCAACCACTCCAGCAGTTTACCCACTACCGGAAGAAGGCAGATCGGTCTGTACGCCTTAGGATAATCTTCAGGCTTGTTATTGTTCTTTGCTAGCAACGTAACGATCGCCCTCTTCCAGATCTGTGGAAAGCAGCCTTCTTCGAGGCAACGGTTGTAAAGCCTAGTGAGAGGTCCAACAAGCAAGATGGAAGCCTTATTAATCATGGAAGAAGAGACTTTATCAATACCAGGGGTTTTCTTTTGATTAAGATTACCAATAGCATCTCGTATCTCCTCCATGGAGAAGCTCTCATACACTCGTATTGCTGCAATAACCCTTCTCTGATCGCTAGGTGGAATTCGCTCTCAGAACTAAGATCATCGCAAGGAAGCAATGCGTCGAGCAAATGAGACGCAGTTCGCTGGTACCCCACAGTATGTGACGACGTTTGCTCGTCGTCACCCCGACGCAAAGATCTCATGGCGATAGGTATGCGAATCTTATCAGGTGCAATTCTGCAGGGCGTATCCCAAGAATCGAGCCTCGAAATGCTCTCCACATATTCCTCCCAAGACTTCCTCTTAGCCTTTTTAACGTCGTAATTATACCTTCTTCGGGAGTGTCGGAAAGCTTCCTCAAGATCCTCAGTCGGCAAAGCCCTCCGCTTGGCATTTTGTAAGGATCGTCTAGCTCTACGAAGACGTACTCTGCCCTTTGTCAGCCAGTCCCTCCACCAACTAACCGTTTTCCTCCTTGGCGGACCAAAGGGAATAGCTTCCCTGGCCGCCTGGAGGATGACATCGTTCAAGCTGAGAGCAGGATTTGCAGGAGGCAGCTTAAAACGATGTAGCGATTCGTCTTCCAGGGTTTCCCCTGTGTGCAGATCATCCTGACCGAGCAAATGACATTTCCACCTCAGGATCCGATGTTCTGATCCCGTATGGTAGTCATCGATTTTCCAGTCCATGATACTATCTATCCCTCTCACGGAGGTTGCCAATGGCACGTCAATAATAGATTCACCCATAGCGCTACTGAACGTAGTTAGACCGTATGTCGCCAAATTAGCTACCTGCAAATTGTGCCGAACAATAAGTCCCTCCACCTACTCCCCTCTGGAGTCCTCTGTTTCACTATGCCAGAGATGTGATTTGGCTTTTGTATCAATCCCTATGTGAATGATGTTCCCGTGGAGAGCTCGGAGAACCGAGTCTAGATGTTCAATCACAGGCTCCATCGGAAAATGATACGGAGGAAAATACGCCGACACAAAATACACTGACCGTCCACTCCACGCCACCTGGCATACAGCCAGATAACGTGTCGTGAATTGGACCAGTTTTAGCACATCCAGACGAGGGTCACCCACAAGGGTTACGCACATGGTTTATCCGTAGTGACCTGAACAACACGATAGGACGTCGGGATGCATGCAACCTTATTTCCCATCGTGTATTGCTCTTAAATTAGCACCACATCTGTACCACTTTCAAAGACATATTTTTCAAGATTCCCCATGGCGGCCACCATCTTGCGGGCATTTAACTGGGCTATGACCAGCTCACTCATAGGCAGTCTGTTGTCTCAGTAACTCGACCGCCCGTGAGTATTCCGGACACAGCCTTTTATCGACCTATCCTATAAACATAGGTGACACGAAAAGTATGTTTTTCTTCGTTTTCTTCTTCGGTTGGTTCTAGTCCCAAATGGACCTTCGCCCCCTCTCGACAAGCCTCCTCCATTTTTCCCTGTCTTTTGACGCCAACTTCCAGTTCATAATCCTGGCTTTCTTCAAATCTTCCTTCACACAATCCCACCATCTACTTCTTGGTCTTCCTCTTGTCTTCACTCCATCCAGTTGGCCATTTACCACCTTCTTTACAGGTCTGCTCTCATCCATCCTATTAACATGACCCAGCCATTTCAATCTACTTACTCTTATGTACGTGACAACGTTAGTATCTTGGTACAACTGCGCTATTTCGTTATTATACCGTACTCTCCACCGACCATTCTCCTTAACCCCTCCATAGATTCTCCTGAGAATTTTCCTTTCTTCGTTTTACTTATTAATAAACGTAGAATACAGAAAGTATTGTTACCGCGAATAAGTTTTTCTCGCCAGATTTGGAAGAAAATATTTGTTTTGGGTGGTCCTCATGCAGAAAAATTGTTTTTAGCGTGACGTCCGTCCTTCTGTACGCACCAATTCTTGATCAACGAATGGATCACTTTAGTTCATATTTCGTATATAGCGACGTATCTGCTTGTTATTTCCGAAGTAGTATGTTATGCTTGTTATACTCGTATATGTCGTAAGAGCTCTGTAGAGAGGGTACTTCATATAAAGATCAAAGTTCGTTTTCTAAAATGTGTCAAAATCGGCTTCAAAATTTTGTATCATAATGCACAATCGTTATTTTGCTTGAAAGTTTGGTAAATGTGTAAGAAATAAATATCTCTCGGCACCACTAGGTTATTATGGTTTCTCAGAGCCTGATATCAAGAGTTAGCTTTAGATACGAGCCAAGGATGTGATAATTACGTAAGGCTAAGTAAGGGTTTATTTATATTAATCATGTACACATGTTTGCAATAAAACGTATGTTTTTAAGACGTGGTACATATTTAAGAATAATTTGATGACGATTTATATTCGTAAACAATTTGAATCAGGATTGATGTTAAAATGTTCTTGAAATTTTATAAATATTATTTTTCCTTATAATTTAGTAACTCATTCTATAGAGAAGTCTCCTAGACGTATCTGATAAGATCTGTGCAATTGTTTTACACCACTAGATTAATTAGCATTGATATGCCATGGGAAAGACATGATTGTCAAAACTGAATACCAAATTATACTACATTTAACAAAAGGAAATACATCCAAAAATTAAATTACAAACCCATGCACTTGAATAATCATGTTTGTGATAGACAAAAATCATTGACAACACAATTGTAATGAAGATTATAGCTTCGCCGATTTTTACTGAATAACAAATATTGTTTCTGGATTGTCAGGACTTACGTACTATTGCATTGGTTCAAAGGAAAACACAGTCAAACTCATGGAGTAAACATCCAATTCAATTGGTAGTTCATCATTGAAGGCAATACGTCTTTTGTTTCAGTTAAATGATTAATTACTGAAACCACTGATTCAGCGGTTAATTTTCGACCGCGTTTTTTGCCCGTGGAGTCATTGTGAGTCGACTCCATTGATGGTCAATCTATCGCTCCGTTTAACGCCGTTACACCCACGCAAGCGAGGAAACCAGCACCGCTAATCTTTTTGATTGAAAACAAATGACAGAGGAAATGGCAGCCACCAGAGGCTGTTTCTAATTGAGCCGGCGGCCGTCAGATTGCACGCGGAACGCTGATGACGTACGATCAAACAAATGCGCGTCGCTCTGTATGTGACTTTGCTGCTTATATCAACAGAGTGGAACACGTTTGTGGTGAATAGGATATAATGTTCACTAGAAAAAATTAGGTATCGGGAGAAAGTAGAAAAGAAATCGTCACTTTTTTTGCCACGACATCAGCCGACAAGTTTGAAAGTGGGTTCCTTTTGGGTTGTAAATTATTGTAACAACGGTAATTATATATTATTATTTAATTTGTGATATTTGATTGTGCATTTTGGAAGCGTTTACTAGCTAAAACTAACTATCCTGGTACGACTACCGTCGTGATACAGGAGAAAAACGAGGCGTGAGTTAATTTATATACTCGAGTCACGCAATATTTTCTGCCAATTCGTGTGCAAAAAGCACAAAAACTGAAAAATTTGTCATTTTTTAATTTCTCTCTCACGAAAATAGCACTTTATCTGTAGTAAATACAAGATAATCACGTTTAAGAAACTTTATAATAGTTCATGAGAAGTTAGGGACAATGCTTGAAATAAAAGAAATAGTCCGAACTGTGAAATTTGTTTTTTGTATCACAGTGGCTTTCAACAACTTACGCTGACCTCATCAGTGTGGAATGTCGCACACCCGCTCCAGAGCAGAGAACCTCTCTTATGATGACAGCATAAAAACACGAAGATCACTTCGGCACGGGAAAAAAGTCATTTCCTACTAACTATTAGTTTTATTTCAAGTTAAGTAAACCGAATACACCCCCATCACCCAATTATAATAAGAGCAGTACGTTTTTTAAAACACCGTTGGTCGTTTTTTGTTAAATATTTTGAATTCTGTTCTTTTGTGTAACGCATACTATATTCATAAATGGGAAAGCTCTTTCATTCCAATAATCAGACTGCAGAATGATAATTTTTAAAAATATATTTTTTTTTACAATGAATCAACTAAAATAAAAGGATAACAAAGAATAAAGAGGGAAAATTTTAGTTCGTTTTTTATCGTCGCTATTTAATGTCACTTAAATTCTCTTACATAAATGAGGATGTATTTAATACCTCACCAAACCAGGAATACAGAGCAAAAAATACTTTGTGGCCTCGTGAAATCGTTAAGCATGTAACAAATACACGCCCTATTCCACGATTGAAACGTCAAGTTTAACTTTAAACAGTAGAACGCTGTGAAAATTAGCCCAAAAATGCGACATTTGCTCTCACAATGTTGTCCGGTTGTGTGTCAGAGACAGTTAATGGTAGCAGAGTGCGTTTGCGTGGCAATGAGACCGTATGCTGCAAACGTTATACACCCACCTCCCTTCCTCGCTTGTTTTCGCTCATTTAATTCATCACCGACAGCAAATAATCCTCCTTTTAAAAATTAACAACTCACCGCTTTTCCGGATTGTGATTTGGATATGTTTCCATTATTTGTGTTGATTTTCCAGTTTCAGGATCGTTCATGGCGGTACAACTGGATTTAAATAACGTTCGAATTTTTTTAATGAATTTAGGAATTAAAAGAAGTCGGGTGTTTTCTAAAAAAACATGGTGCGTTTCGTGTTTGAATTAATGCGTTCTAATTTCCTACCTAAGGCTTTTGGTATTGGTAAAATTTGTTGAAATTTGTTGTTTCGACTGTTGTGTGAAGAGTGACAAAAATAAACACTCGCAATTCACTGATACGGACGATCGATGCAATTCGCGTATGTTTCTCCCTCATATCACTTATTCGGTAACATTACAATTCGATGGGTGACGTTATTTATTAGATTCAACTCTTGGAACTGAAGTCTGAATTAGTTGGAATTTGAGAGGAATAGGGTCATTTCAGTGGTATGCATCAATAGGGTCATTTTCTTATATCTTAAACACAAGATTCCGTGAAGCATCAAAATCCATTTTGCCACTAATGTAAATGAGGTAAATGTCAGCAAGACAGTATCCAGTCTGGGTCTTTATTATTGTAAATGGGAAATGTAGCGTGCTATGGAAGCTTATCTACACGGAGCGATAGAAGGTAGGAGTTGGGTGGATATGGGCTATTTTTAGTAGGTTGACCGGTTAGCTGGATTTACCAACAACTTGGCCCACGTGGAGTGGTTAGTAGTAATAGAAAGAATTAGTGGTACTGGGAGCAGTAGGAGGTGGATAGAAGAAGGAGTGTTCGCTTTCCAGTAGTCACAGTTATATGAACTGCTACATGTGTAATGCTACAAAACAAAAATCAGGCCTCACCTGGCACTGAACCCGGGATGACTTAGTGATGAGCAAGAAAGCTAACACCTGTGCCACCGGAGGGAAAGCACACAGTGGGGTATAATTAAAGAGAGGTGTGAATACACACACGCAAAATAGTTACACAGATAACCAAGACTAATATGCCTAGGTGATGGATGATGAAATGCTGTAGCATGATTTTTTTCTTATTCTCATTTGTTCCTATGATCACCCAGACTCTCGGCCCAATGACCATTATCTGGGTTTTATGCCTCTTGTTCTTGTCTGTAGTTAATTCTTTTCCTGATTTCATTTAATAAGTATCTCTGTCTGTAGTTAATATTCCCTCTTTTGTACACTCCTCCCGTGTTTCCGGGGTTAGTTCTTATCTCGTTCCATACGCATCCCTTATCGTCATTATCTGATTCTCGTAGCCCTCTGTTTCACATAGTTTTCCGTTTGTTACGTATATTCCGCTCCTTTTCAGCTGAGCACTCCCTGCATCTGTTATCACGCATTTTCATGTATCACGTGCTTTACATCTTCTGGACCCTGTTTACAGGAACTCTCGTCATCTTCTCTCAAGTTCCGCTTTTACCCAACGATAGTTGACGATCTCACGGCCTGTGATTATATCCAAAACCGACTGTTGGAACCATTTCCTGTTTTTAATGTTAAATGTCACTGACAGAACGAATTTAATTGTTTATCAAGCGAAAAGTGATTTCACCTAATATATCCCGGTGCTTTATCAATTCTCTCGCAATCTACATTTTCTAGCCTTTTGTCATTCTCTTGGTATCTCTGTACTGTCTATTGTCACTGCTTCTCCTTGACGTACCCTGAAACGCGGTACGTGTCGATCCTGTTCAAGATCTATAAGGAGTAATCTTTGTAACACTAATATGTGAGTAGAGACCCTACGGTACATCTTACTCAAATTTATTAGACGGCACCCATTGAAGTTTACCCTCTTTATGTCTTAATTTTCCTCTATCGTGTCATATATTTCCACTATTATTTATTATCGGTAGCACTTCATAGAGCCTCCACAAGTTCCTGTTGCATGACTTGACTTATACTCGACTTGACTTATGCGCCTCTTGGAGTGTCTCGAAGAAAAGAAACAGCACATAAAGCGAGTTCTCGCCCATGATATCATTAAAAATAAATTTAATGTCACTTGAAATGAATATCCGATAACATTGTACTTCCCATAAACACTATATTCTATAATGAAATACGTATCCCGGTTAAATTCCACATATCCTGATTTAACTCTTTTAGATATTAAGTGATATGAATTTGATTGCTTCTGAATTTTACAAATCCGGTTGTTTGTCTTTATGTCTACTGTTTGTTTGTTTTACATTCATCACATGTCACTTAAACATATTTTTGTGAGAAATAGTTTACAAGAATTCTTTTCTTGCTGTTCTAATAAAAATGAATCGAGTTATTTTCAATGCCTGTTTAAATTCAGAGTCTAAATATGGAGAACACTTAAAATTTCAAGACACTATCTAAAATTATAATCACTTTGCGTCTTTCTTATACGCGCCAATGGTACCTTAGCAATGCTGTTGTCGTGAACTAGAACCTCACAACATAAAGATCGTAAGGTGAGATCAACCATTAATATTGGGGTAATTACAATAGGATAGTAAGTTTTGGAAGTTTCAGTATACAAGATTAGTTAATTTCTTTCTTACAGAACAAATTTAATTTAACAATGGTGATTGTTACGGAAATGCAATATTTTTTTAATGTGTACTTAATGCAATATTTTTTTTATCACTAAAGGATCATTTCCCATGGTAAAGTTTGAAAATGTTTAGGTATTACTTAGAGGAAATGTTAACAATACGAACCCATTATCATTTTTAGTATGATGAGATACCATGATGTATGTATGTGCCATTCTGACAAGCTATGTGAATGTCCGTTTATATTAATTGTAAAATTACGTTCATTACCACACGTATTATGTTATAATCAGAAAATTTTGGTTTCGGTTTTGGGGTTAAAGTAACATTCATTCGCAAGAGACGTAAATGTGTTGTTGCAATTTTGGTCAAATTCGTCAACGTAATTGTAGTGTATAATCTGTGGAATCATCGCTCTTTGATGAAAATAAGTGACATTTCTCAACAGTTAAAATTCCATTCCTCAAGTCTCAAGGGTCAATTCAAGCTTCACACAAAATTGAGGTAAAAATTATGCTCATAAACAAACCTAAAACCTCTACCCATCATTAAATGCGTAGAAACTTTTATTTCTGTTCCCTTACAAGAACGGCTTCGTACGTTCTTCTGTATCATGTCAAGATAGTTTCCTTTCAACTCGTTGACGATCGATAGCAATTCGATACATAATCGACACGTGACTACATTCGAGTTGCGCACGAGCTCTGATGATTTTGCAGTCTACGTACGTGCTGCAGGACATTCTTTTTTTTGGGGGTGGGGGGGCTTTAGGGCTCGTCAACATCGAGGTCATTAGAGCCCATGCAGGACATTCTCTCGGTCACTTGTAATCTGCTTCTCAAGCTGTCCACTTCTCTCCACATCATCTTCAACGAACCAACACTCATTTCTCTATGGTCACACCACGAAAGTTATGGATACACGAAACTATTTTGTGGTGAAGCAACCAGATTCTGAAACCATCTTTTCAATGGCACGGCATCAAGCGTGACGCCAACCGTCCTTTTCAACTTAGAACTACAACTTCAACTCAGCCCAGCAACCCGGCACAACGCTTGATTCTGCATGTTTACGGTTGTCTGGAGAATCATTTCAGCATTATCACATGGCTGCAATGTCAATCACATTTCAACTAGCACACAGTCACTCGATATCAAGTTTTGTATCATTTAAGATCCTCTTTATTTTCATGGTTTTTAATCTTGTTAAATTCTAATGTTATTAAACTTCGTTGTTGTCACTTCTTTCCCTGTCAACTACTTATCTCCTCATTCATGTCGTTGGTCCATTGAAATATTACCTCGCTACAACCCAAATAATAATAAAAAACCTTTCCCTTAATTTTGTTCGGCTGTTTAAATTGAAATTTTACTATTGATATTGTAGTCGTATCATTCCATTCCGGGTAGATAAACAGTTAAATACGTTATACGATCTTAATCAACAACAAAATACGACTTGTACCAACCACGCAATAATTATTTCAAACATAGTACGGAACTCTACGTTTCAACCCTCTTTGTGATCTTCATGACAACAGAAAATGAAAACCGTAAAAATGTATGCAAAATGTGTTTACAAAAAAGCACAACCATTTTTATTAGTACAATTTCAGATATAACGTTTGCAATATTTTTTTTTCTTTGTCGATGTTTGCATATTAATATATTATCCCAATGTATTAAGTTATATTTTGAAAACCACAACATTGAAGACAAAAATACTAGTGGGAAATATTAAGAAAATAATAAACGATGGAATGAAATCGTGTGGAGATGAAATCAGGACGTCCTAATGCCAACAATAGTAGACCAGCACTTGCAATTCATCCTTTAAGAACACTCTCATTCGCACCTATTTTCATTAATCGACTTGTGCCAGCGGTTTTTGATATTTTGGAAGGAGATTCTCTAACGTACACTCGGTGGAAATACCAGTGATCGATACCAAAAGTTTAACACGAAAGCGGTCAGCACTATTTTCGTCAAGGGGTTGATTGTGCGAACGCTCCACTGGTACACATAGTCTGCGCAGATTACTCACAATAATGGATCACTCTCACATCTACAGAAATCATTAAGAGCTATGGAAGAGATTGTCGAAAGAAATATTTCATTCCGTTTATTTGCTCGCTATTATTTCCTTCAATCCATTCAACCTTCCTCAATGTTTCTGAACAATTGTATAATTCCCATCCCAACCAAGTGTCCTTCCTATTTCCCTATGTGCTTTAATTGGAATTGATGGAATGATTCCCATAGGCATTCATAAGAGTTCGTAGAAAATCGTCTTTCACGTGGTTTTGCGCAATTTGTTACATCCATTTTACAGAAACAAATATATTAAAATCTATAATCTTCGTTTGGACAAATAGAACCATTATCTGCTTGGCACGCATTTTGTGGAAAGTTAATATGGTGCAATAAATATCCTGACTCCACATTATTAAGTCTCCACCCGCACATCTGTCGTTCGAGAAGCCACGTGAGACACCGTTACCATATTGTGTACATCCCTGTCATCGAGGTATCTCATTGTCACAGTTATGGGGAGTCAACATTTATGCATTACTGCTGCATTGCATTCAACCCTCGTGACTCTTCTCCCTCCCCCACCCCCACAACCATTGCTATCCCACGGTGTAACAATGAGCAGTCTACGACAAGCCGCAACAATGAACTCGCCTAGTTCCAACGGCTGCCACTTCACAATGCGGCACGCCACAGTCGCCTCTCGGCTATTTCCCTTTTCGTATGCCTTGGTCGTGGTTTCTCTCGCTCGACTCGGATGGGGTCGAGGTGTCAGGGAGGAGAGGGGGAATGGCGGACCTAGATCCGGCTGTGTTAATCGAACGCTCTTGCTGCTGCATGGCGCGGCGCGGCTCGCGCGCTTTCGCTCGGATACTGTTTCGTACTCCGTTTTGCGCGGGATGGGGAGAAATTCAGCGGTCGAACGCTAGGCGGCGCGCGAGCACACTACGATAGTCGCATGTAAGAGAAATGATATAGAGTCAATTATCAAACAATTTTATAAACCGATGTAAGAATCATTGATGTTTTGATGTACTACATATTGTGAAATTTCAGAAAATGGACGGTACTTGTAATGCTAATGACAGTTTAATAATTGGATCACAAAACCTAATAATGCATAATATACAACATATATTTCTGTCATAATTACAATTAACATCAACTGTTTTAGAAATAATATTCAAGTAGGTAACAACAGTTCATATACAAACTAAGAAAAATGTCCATAACATTATTAAAATAATAAATGAACTGTAGATGAATATATATATATATATATATATAT